>APFE030870047.1:49122-68981 GCA_000404065.3 Pinus taeda | reverse complement strand
AATCAGAGTGCTATCAAATTAGCACATAATCCAGTTTACCATGCTAGAACAAAACACGTTGAGTTACAGTACCACTTTATACGTGAGAAAATTGAGTCAAATGAAATTGGATTGATATTTTGTAACACCAAGGATAATGTGGCTGATATATTTATTAAGCCCCTTGGTAAAATCAAATTTGAAGTTTTTAGAAGTCAGTTCGGTATTGTAGAAAATCCATTTCTCCATTAAGGGAGGATGTGAGAATAATGCAGAAATAGAATTAGTTATGAGTGGTTAATTAGTTATGAGTGGTTGAACAGAATAATTAGTTATGAGTGGTTGAACAGAATTGAGTTTCCTATATAAGCATGATGTAATTGAGCAAATGATTAATTAAGTTGTGTGAGCTTTGTCTCACTTTTGCTGGTGTTTATGCCTGAGTATTTGCTGTAATTTTTATTGTAATTTTGTAATTTCTACTTTGAACTTTGCACAATGTGGATGATACTTTTGCCAGCGACACAAAAACTAAATACTTGTACTGTCCAGATGTGCGGGGCCCAAAAATTTCTTTCATGTTTCATGAATTAGTCCATTTTCATGTTTGATGCACATGAATCTACAAATCCACATGAATTAATCGGCAAGAATTTAGATCTAAAACCTCATTAAAAAAAACATCTTAAAACGATTACGCAGAGACAAGGAAACTATTGAACCAGTTGTGTAACTAATATGAATTTGGATAAAAATGCTACAAATTTTTCACTCAACGTCTGTGGCCAGTTTTTTTTCATTTTACTATGTTGACTACAACACACTAATGATTTTGTGTTTTTAAATGTTTGTCTCTATATAGAATTTGATGTTACAATTTTCAGTGATATTGTAATTTTTCATAACGCCTTTGTAAGGTTTGTAATTTAAAAGTTCTTTATATTTTGTACAAATGAAAATGACAAGCATGACTCTTATTTTATGTTCATATTATTGCTAAAATGTCATATGAAAGTTTTCTGGGTACATAATCTAGAATGAACTTTGGAATGTTTGAATTTTCCTAAAGCTCTTGGTTGCAATGATTGTTTTAACTCATATATCCTGGTAATCTTATTTAAAGTTTTTCAATGAACCCGTGTTAAGTACCTTCTGAACCAAATTTCACATTGCGTAATTTTTTTGAGAAAAACAAACAAGAAAGTAATCATCTATGCAGTAATTAGGAGTTGTAGAAAATCTCTAAGAAATAGCATAAAAAACTTTACCAGACTGCGAACTGTCTGGTTCATTGAGCTCCCCAAAAAGAAGGAAATCAAGTCGATGAATTTAATTATGTCGTAAATAATGTTGTTAGCGAATGAGTGTGTGAAACTGTCATCGTGGAAGAAGAATAAGATATGCATAATGCTTCCATTATAATCCATAAAGCTGTCATGAATGCAAGTGCAGAGCTGCGCACAGCTTTGTTCTTCGCATCTGCAAAAAGTATTTGTATCTCCTGTGATTAACATCTACAATCACAGAGGCAATGTGCTCTCCCTATGCTGTGACACCACTTTCTAACACAATCATGTGAGACGTGGAATTGTAATGGATGTTTAGTGCATCTAATGGTTATTTATTTGTTTTATTTCCCAACGTAGAATCTAAATAGATAATGCTTTTTAATATAAATTCATGGATCTGGGTAGTAGAGATAGTGGAGAGTTTTGTGGAGAGAGATTTCATTGTCTCAAGATTATTATGTAGAGAGACTTTGTTTTCTCTGCACTCCACATTAATTAGCTGGGCAGAGACTATACTACATTGTAACTATTATCCTTATTTCTTTTTAATCTTAACATTTTCTATAAAATCCTTGTAGACATAGACTCTGAAACAAGACCAACATGTATTTTTATAAAATGGTGGATGAGAACCTTGTAAACCTAGACTCTCCTAAGAGAGCCTCGTAAACGTGGACATGTTGTATTCTCAATATTAATAGAATTTCAGGAAATATTTATTTATCTTAATTCAAGTTTAACATAGATAATGCTGGGTTAATTTTAACTTCTTCATAGAGTATTTCAAATCGTAGTTAATAAAATTACTAATGAGTTTATATTCACATCTTATGAACCCATAGTTTGGGGTAATTCATGCTACTTTTTCATGATATCTCATATGGCAATGCCTATTTAATGGCTTATGATATTTCATTATAATATGCTTTTTGGTATATGTCTAATGAATTCACTAAAACAAGACCAACATGTATTTTTATAAAATGGTGGATGAGAACCTTGTAAACCCAGCTAAGAGAGCCTCGTAAACGTGGACATGTTGTATTCTCAATATTAATAGAATTTCAGGGAATATTTATTTATCTTGATTCAAGTTTAACGTAGGTAATGCTGGGTTAATTTTAACTTCTTCATAGAGTATTTCAAATCGTAGTTAATAAAATTACTAATGAGTTTATATTCACATCTTATGAACCCATAGTTTGGGGTAATTCATGCTACCTTTTCATGGTATTTTATATGACAATGCCTATTTAATTGCTTATGATATTTCATTATAATATGCTTTTTGGTATATGTCTAATGAATTCACTAATTGACATGTATAGGGTTCATTAATTTGTCTATATAAGTTTAGGTGGTCCATGTAATCTTAGAGAACATATTATAGGGTTTACTTGGTATAGATATCTAGGTAAGGAGGAGTTGAAAGGAGATTATTTTGATTTTAAAGAGCACACTTCTGAAAATAAATTGTCTATTTAGATTTTGTATAATAAATAATGCATGTTTTAGATTGTGTGGTTTTCTTCTAAAAGGGTTTTCTCAAAGAAATTATTGTCTAATGGTTATAGTTTCAACGTTGTTTACTAATGTAATTCTGTTCACTCAATTTATGCGCATTATTCTCTCATGGATAAAGGTAGGATGCATTTTCCACATATCTTCTTCATTGTATTTGATCAGCTCATATCTAAGGTATCATGGATAAAATTTTCTAATTTAATCTCAGTTTAAGCTTGAAACATGTGGAAGTTAGTGATCTTTGAGATCAATAAAATATAGTGGTAAGATAAGTATTTGGTTGATAAATACTTAGCATATGCAATTGTATTTTCAAGCAAGAGGGATGCTTGCAATGAACTCTTTCTTACTTTAATATAGACCAAGTCAAGGCTACATGATTACACTAGCCATCCAAACCTATACAAGCCAATATGATGACTCTAAAGGCATATACCATGAGGCGTACTATGATGGAGTATTCCAACTAATTAAATATGCTTTATCTGATGAAATATCATGAGCGCGTAAACAATGAACTTCAAACCCGTCATTGATTATACGAGGCTATTTTAACTACTCTATGATTAGGTTGAGATTACCCCACAAGTCCCCACTCTAAAATTGAATTGAGATAAACACATATCCCCTTGAGAGGTTATATTAAGTTATCTAAATAATACAAGAAGTCCCCTGCCACAGAAGCCTTGGTCTATGATTTACACTAATGACTAATCAAATTAGTGATATGCATACCTATAAAGGTCATCAAACTAGGGACATACATGCAAAAAAACTTCTCATTAATTTCATTCCACCTCATATGCTTCCATTCAAACCTCCATATATTCACTTGGCCTTTGTACGCTTAGATGAAAATTCTTCACTTGCTAGCAATCACATGTTTTTTCGATGGTTCCCAACATGACCAATCTCATGAAAGAATCCAAGTCTACCAAGCTCTAATCCATCATTAATATAATATGTAAGCCACACTCTCGGGGGAGTTTAGGCCGACTGAGATTTGATACCAATTTTTCAACTAAATCCAAGAAATAACACAGTCACATAAGTTCAAAAAATGCAAGTAAACACATAGAGACAACATTTACCCAGAAGTCTTGCTCAAAAACACTAACACTGACAAATAGATATTTATTATGCTATTGACCAAGTCAACCAAACATTAGGTCACATAAACAATTTATAAAGGAATTCTTCAAGCTTTTAAATAAGCTTCATGACATCAATTACCATAAAAAAATTATAATGGATTACCTAATATCATAGGCCTGTAAACGACCAATGGTAAACCCATAATTGATCAAATTAAGGTTATCTTAATTACCTTATAACTAAATTAAGATTAATTTGACATTCCCCTTTTAAAATTGACTTTAGATAACTATGACTCTCAAAGTTTTTTAATTTGGAATGTAATATGAGCCCTTAATTTTATCAAGTAAGATTACCACAAGGATTTATACAAACGATCCTACAAACCAAGGGTATGTATATTTCAGTAGTGATCCTACAAACTAGTTATATGTATTTTACATCAGTGGTCCTACCAACCAAGAATATGTACATGGATAAATAGATCTTATAAACACATGTCCATTTACTTATGTGATTAAACCTAAATCTATAAAAAAAAATTATGATGGTGTGAAACATATAATGCGATAAAATCTCAACTTGTATTATTGTTAGCATTTGTCTTCCACCAAATAAAATCATGGAGAAAGCACTCCCTAACCATATGTATCAATCTTAAACCAAGATTAGATACACCTTGGATGTGAAATGTTAATACTCATATCAAATAAAAAGAAGTGCATGTAGTATACTAATGTGTGAGATGCTCAACCCTATAGAGCATAGTTACTTCTAATTTAAAAGGATATTTAAGTTGACATGTGTGTCTTTTAGAATAAATATTCCAAAAGGATATTTAAGTAGACATGTGTGTCTTTTAGAATAAATATTCCAAAAGTTCAATTTAATTGTCAATTATTATTACGTAAATATTATAGAATATTCTTGATAATGCTCACAAATCAAATGTTGAGATTTATCTCAAAAGTAGTATTTCCCATTGTATTTTTAATTAAATTAATTATCTAAAAAAATATCAAATGAAATGAGTTATAGTTTCTTGAAATGGGGCATTGATAAACCATGGTATTGTATCTATTTACATATTAAGAATCTCCATGGTAAAGTGGGGGTGAATCTCCATAGTTAAAAATAGTGTTAATGTTTATATATCTCATTTATATATTTAGTTATTTTTCATAATTAATAATAATATTAATTTAAAATAACATTATAAGTTAAAAGAAATTATAATAATGTTAATTAAGATAAAGTTATAATTTAGAAAAAAAAAAAAATTGTTTTTAAATTTTAGCAGCAAAAAATGTTTTGATGTTTCACATGGAGTGATGCTTATTGAAATTTATTAGGAATTTATTTATATTAATAAGGTAATGATAACCCACCTTGATGGGGTGTACCAACATTTGGTCGGACCACCTCGGAGTTCACCTCACGAGGCATGTGGTGGGTGAAGGCTTTATTAAGTATAAGGTGATGAGACAAGGTGGTGGTTGATTAAACTCTCGAGAATCACCTATGGTTGTTATAATATGTAGCAATGCCAGTGTAATAGTTGTTGTATGATGCACGATGAACTCTACCTATAGGGTGGAGAATGAGAGTGTTAAAGGTCGAATGAGCTTGCCAAGGCCATCTAGTAGCTAGACCTCAGTGGAATGCTTGGACTTCGGTATTGTGGCTTCTCTGATAGGATTTTGTGCATTCATATGGATACTAGTTCATTTGAAGGTTCATTTCCTCTCTCGTGTGCCCAATTTGGTTATGAAAGATGGAACCCTAGGTGCCACCAAAGGAGGGCTGCTCTCGGCTGGTGGGTACTCGAAAGTCTCCAAGTTATTGTTTTAATCTGGTTTAGGTCTCTCCCTGTGTTGTGGTTTCCAATGGTCATTTGTAATTCAATGCTTCCCATTGTCTAGTGGCGAGCGTGGCCTTGTCTGTGGTTACATTTTCTTTTTGAAGTTAATTTTCTTATAGAATGTTAAGGTCTTTGGTGACACTTGCATTTTCCAGGGCCCTTTGGAAAATTTTGAGAAGGTGGAGATGTTTCATGTAGTGGAGAAGTTTATAATTCCCTTGTTTTTTGTCTCCTGGTTGCTTATATTGAGGAATTGAGTGAGCCGTTGGGAGTGTGGTTCTATGATTTTCAGTAGAGCCTTGCTGCTAGCCTACCCCTATTAAGGTTGTGGAGTGAAAGAGGAAGAGGGCCACCCAAAGGCTTCAACATCATCGTACTTGTGCGGATTCGTTGGGTGGCCTAGCTTGGTTAGAGCTGTAAGGCCAAAGAGGGGAGTGTGTGGGATTGTTCGTGCCTACTCGGGCATATGCAAGTGGATCGTTCCTCCTAGGAGGAAGTATCCTCCCTGCTCATTTCAGTTGGCGATATCCAGGAGTGGTCAATCGTGCCTCGACAGTGTGGGTGTCCTTGTCATGGACGAGGGCATCAAGGTAAGGTTGGACAACAGATTAGAGAGTCCAACTCAACTTCATAGGATACAGTGAGTGGATAATGAATGAATGAGGTTGCTCAAGCTCGCGAGTGCTTTCCAAGTAGAGTGGAGGCTCCAGCCTTGCTCGAAACCATTGCAGATCAACTGAGAGGCATCGAGGCCAACATGGACATTACGATAGAGCACTGCTATGATGACTGGAATGAATTGGTGGCGTAGTTTAATAACATCTAACTTCTCCTCAATGAGAATCTAGAGCTACTCGAGAGTATCAGTTGTAACGAGATACATTTGAATGATCACCTGCGTGATTTGGAGGCCCGAATGAAACACGTTGATTCCAATATGCATGCATGGGTCGACTTCGCTTCAGGTCTCCCTAAATTTCATCCCCATCGCCCTCACTGATATGATTATCTCTGGTTCTTGGTCTTTTCTGTCATCTTTTTGTTATGTAAGGCTAGTAAGCCTATAAAAAATAATGGTTATCTAGTTGCATCTTATGTTTTCTTTGGCACCTCTTGCTCTCCCCTTTGTCTGTCGTAAAGCTAAAGGGACCATGTAGCCCATTTTTGTAGTGTGGATTGGCCAAAACAAAAAGGCAATGATAACCCAATTATTAACGATATAATTTGCGCAAAGTAGTAAAGGGACCATGCAGTGCATTTTTGTATTGTGGATTGACAAAAAAAAGAAGCAATGATAACCCAATTATTAACCATATACTCTGCCCAAAGTAGTATGGAAAAGATTATCTGATGTTATATAATGTAAACTTTTTGACTTGATCAAATAAAAATAGATTAAATTAAATTTTTAATAAAATTAAACTAAAATTAAAAAATTGTAACAAACTCATGCTTATAAATATTGTTTAGTAATCCAAGTAAGATTGAGTTTATAAACTCAATTTACTATGGGGTTTTTACTCGTAATTCTGGAAATGATATAAACTCCTAATCTATATATTTGAAGCCTTGTCTTGAAGTATGATATAAACTCCTTATCTATATATTTGAAGATTTGTCTGAAAGTAAGACTTTCTGAAAAGTTTTCAGTTTTATTTTCTAATATAATTTGTCTAGAATGGAGGGATTCATTGAAAGCACAAGTTTGATCGGCCAATTCTTCACAATTGACATACCTTAAAGGTTTTTGACTTTGGTAAATCCATATTTACAATCAAAAACTCAATTTAAACAACATAAATCAATATTTCACCACAATTGTTTTTTTGCTAGATTCCCACCAGAAATCTATAGAAAACTAAAAAAATTCATATATAAACAACTCCTACATTTCTTACTACATTAATACAGATCTATAACTTTTCGCACTTAATAGATCCAATCTCTAAATGCAATGAATCTAAGCTGGTTTATTTAACACATATTTTTGCTAAAATACAGAAATTTCAGATATAAACGATTCGTGTGAACAGTCACGAACGATACGTTTATAAGTTTACAAAATTCAAACAAAAATAATCTGAGAAACGTACTGAAACATGCACACAAAAATTATGAATAATGTAACGGAGTTTCGCCAATGCTTTCTGGATTCGTAAAAACTGTCCTCTTAATACAGCGCGATGCCTTCAAATTAGAGCTGAAAATGCGACTCTTAAAAGCCTACCTTCGCTAAAAATACACTTGCGAATCTAAAATCTTTGAAGTAATCAGAGGTAGCTGTTACATTTCTCGTTATATATATCTCATTCGTTATGCCCTTTATATGTATATTTCCATTCGTTGTGGCTCACCCTCGACAGTAATTCTTCAGGAGGCTCATCAACAGAAGAAGGGCAGATAAGTCAGATCTGCATGCGAGGGCTGCATGCGAGGGCTTCGATTCTGGGCGCGATATAAGCGGCATATGGTCAGAATTCTCCTACAGGCAATCCAGATCTGGGGATTAGCTCTTCTCAAGTACATGGTCGTTTGCTCTACTGCGATCTGTATCATTTCCACCAAATCGGTCAGCTGCCTGCAAGGAGGGAAATACACTGCGAGTGGGATCGCCGAGAAGCAGAGAACAATTACCATCTGCAACATCTCTTTGATCTAATTTTAACTTTATGTCATTATGGCATTCTGATCTTCTAGTTCACCCTTTTTATGGATCTCCTGATCGCTGAACGAGTGAGTTCCTCGTTGGCGGTGATAAAAATTCAACGACCCAGTGTAGGAATGGCAGTTGAGTTGTTAAAATATTGTTATTATATTCTATATTAGAAAATATCAAAGTTCAGCTTTCATCTAACCGGTTAGTATAATTGGTTCTATTTTGTTGACAGGTATTGGAGTCGCCATCACTAATATTTATATCGTGAGAGATTCCTGAGAGTTGTCAGAACCCACGCAACAAGTTAACCTTATAATAAACTTCTATTTCATTTTAGGACTTGTAAGACACGGAAAAGTTTTCCTTACTTTAGAAATTCCATAGGTTTCTTAACAATATAAATAAAGCTCTTAATGTAGAAGTCTTACAGATTCTATATAAAAAAGTTTGAAAATAATATAAAACTCTACTTTTTTACGAAAATCTCTTCAAGACGACTGAAATTTCTACAACATTTTTAATCCCAAAAATTAAAATATCAGTGAGAGATTCTAGAGGGTTGTCAGAACTCACGCAACAAATTAACCTTGTATTAAACTTCTATTTCATTTTAGGAATGAGAAGATACATACAAGTTTTCCGCATTATATTAAACTTCTATTTCATTTTAGGAATGAGAAGATACATACAAGTTTCCCGCATTTTAGAAATTTTATAGGTTTTTTTTGTTAGAAAGGTACAGAAAGACCAAACAAATATTCAAACACATAGACATATGAGCTGCCGTTCTTTTATTGATCTCATAAAATTTTATTCTTATAATAAACTTGGTGAATTAATCTTTTTCACTAAATTATACAAAACTTTATTCTTACAATGAATTTGGTGAATTAATTTTTCCCACTAGCGACTAGCCTAAAATAACTTGACATGCACACAAACTTAAGTCAATTAACTCGCACTCTAAATATGGATTGCACTTAACTCTTCATCCTTCACTCGACTTGACTCAATGCTCGATGCTCAACACTTAACACTCAACGCTCAGTGAACTGACTCTCTAATTTTAGCCAACTCCTCATCTAGGAGTAATCACAATTTTAACACTCCCCCTTAATTAGACCGTATGACTCAACATAACTCAAACATGACTTGACTAGACTAATTATGATTGAAACATGTCTGCTAGTCTATGTCTCAGCTAGGCTTACAATGACTCTAAACTTTTACTATATTACATTTTTTTTCTCTTCTTCCAAGATCTATATCTTCGAAATTGCTTCATTCTTTGTTGAACTTACTTGTTGTAGGTTTTATTCACTTATTGTTGATGCAATTTTTCTTTGACTTGTCTTGAACTTGTTTTGAAAAACAATTGGATAATGTCTTCTAAAACTTCAAATATTCGTTCAATTATGCACTGTGGCCAAAACATTGCATCTTCAAATTGTCTTATTTTCTCTGGTTTTTGCACTTCATATTCCTGACTTTCTTTCTGCCATATTTCTTGATAGCAAAATCTTATCTCTTCTTGACTCCATTACTGAAAAATGGTTTCAATGCATCATTTCTCTTTAGAAACATCCATATCATTATTTTCACTTTCATCATCAGGTGCTACTGCTTTTTCCTTGTAATCTGCACATACAAGATCATTGTTCACCATTTCACTTAATTTCTTTATTCTAACTGATGCTTTAAGACTTGCATCAATTTGTTTATTGGTTTTTGAATCCATTCTTCAATGAGCTTCAAATCTACATCAAAATTTATTAACAACCTCTCTTTCAACTTCTTCTCCCATTGCATTTTGAACACCTGCATATTCAAAAAAAATGTTAAAAACATCTTTAATATGACTCTCTTCAGTGAGAGCTTCTTGTTGTACATTTGTCTTCTTTTCAACTATATGGAGGTTGTCTTCCACTGTTACATTGTTAGTGGATATTCTCATAAAAAACCCTTCAATCACTTTACCCTGTTTTTTATCATCAAGTGCTACTAGATGACATACTGCTTCATATCTTGTTGTTATAGTGGCAACTTCAACCTTTAATTCATCATCAAACATTGTGCTTATCATATTGCCACAATCAATCCCCGTTTTAAAAAAGAAACCACACATATCATCAACATGATGTTCATCTACACTATGGTGGGATATCCTAGCATGCATGTGCTCATTGTCAATTTCATTGACAATTTCAACTTCACCAAATACATAAGTTGTGACTTGATTTACAAACTCACCTCTAACTTTGCGGTCATCAACCATATGTGTCTCATCACAGTGGGATTCACCATCATCTGCGTTATCCATGTTATAGTGGAGTCCTTGAGCATTAATATGCTCTTGCTCTGCTTCACATACAAAGGCTCCTACTTCTCTTTATGCAATCTTTGTTGCATCTTCTTCATCCATATGCATGCTTTTATAATGGGTTTCAATTTTATGGTCTTGACAACCATCATCCACTTTTGAGTGGGATTCTACAAACTCTATTTTCCTCTTAGAGTCTTTCTCATCTATGCTCAGATTTACGACTGAATTCTTTGCTTGTGACATAACCTGTTGTTGCATGTCACTACCCCTTGCACGAAATTCTTCTTCTTCTTTTACTGGAGTTATCAGTTCCTCAGATGCAACCTAAACATTTCTAAAAACGGAAACAATCTCTGCCTCTTTTTCTATTCATTTTCTTAGACTCCTTCAATCGCGCTTTTCGACCCATGACTATTGTCTTTTTTTGTAGTTGCTTTGCTAATTGTATGACGTTGTCTTCCATATCGCCCTAAAAAAAAATATGATTTTCAATATGCACGGCCTAAGGCACAATCTTCACCCAAAACACTGTCATGCTTAAGAAAAACCAAATAATTTTGTAGACCGACGACTTTTAAAAAATTCTAAATCTTTTATTGAATAAAATTTCCCAAAAATATATATATGTCCACAAAATTTTATCACAATACTCTTTAACCATAA
Source organism: Pinus taeda (assembly GCA_000404065.3). Classification (NCBI taxonomy): domain Eukaryota; kingdom Viridiplantae; phylum Streptophyta; class Pinopsida; order Pinales; family Pinaceae; genus Pinus; species Pinus taeda. The sequence continues at coordinate 57,591 of APFE030870047.1, read as the reverse complement.
ACCTCTTATTATACCATGCACTTTTGGTTTAAAAAATAAATCCTTTAATATGGCTCCTTAATAAACAACCCTTATATAAAACTTTATAACCTCCTTGTAGGAGATTTTTTCAAAAATAACTTCACCGGAATTTAAAAAGAGAACTCAAAAAGAACCTCCATGACTTTAACCTTACTCTATACTTTTCGAAAAGAGCAGGCGTATTTTGCTGTGTTGACTTTTCTTGGAGTCCCTTCACAACTATCGAGGCCTTATCATTTCTCATAGGGCTTGGTGACAGTTGCTGTCCACGGACGTTGGGGCGGAATTTTTTTTCGTGACTTATCTTCTCACACACTTTGGCTCTGCAAGCGATGCCTCCAGGCTTTCTACCTTTTCGGCTCTATTGTGGCTTTGGAGGCGACTTACAGACCGCAACTCTCGCTGTTTCTCACAACAGTGGCTATAACACCTAAAAATTTTGATTCTCTTCCCACAGTGTGACCTTTTCAGAAAGGATGGGTTTACAAACTCTCAAAAAATTATATTTACGTTGTCTATACACTCCTTGCCACTCGACTACGACTAAGGTTGCAGTCCTCTTCTAATTCAAAAATATTGACAACTACAATTGGGCTGTGACTGTGCCCAAAACCTGTGGCAGCGAGTTCTTCCAATCGTAGCAGCGGTTCTCTACATTGCTTACGACACTTAGAAATTCTCATACTTGGTGGCAATGACTCTAGGTTGAAGCAGCGGTGGAAAAAAAGAACCATTTATTCTTGACTTTTCCCTCTCTACCGTGTTTTATAACTCACACAATGCGGCTTTGCACGTTGCGGTTGTCGCAGAAGGCTCTCTCACTCTTTATATATTTTAACTTTTGAAATTAGTTCTGATACCAATTTTTTGGAAGGGCAGAAGATACAAAACAAATATTCAAACACATAAACATACCAATTGTGAATTGGCTTTTCTATTGATTACACAAAAACTTTATTCTTACAATGAACTCACTGAAGCATATTTAACTTTTTCCACTAGTGACTCTCCTAAATTAACTTGACATGCACACACATTTAACTCAATTAACTCACACTCTAAATATGGACTACACTTAACTCTTCATCCATCACTAGACTTGACTCAACACTCAACGCTCAACACTCACTTAATTGAATCTCTAATTTTAGCCAACTCCTCATGCATGAGTAATTACAATTTATAACATTATTAACAATATAAATGAAACTATTAATGTAGAATTTTGATAGATATTATGTAAAAAAAGTTTGAAACTAATATAAAACTCTATTTTTTTCTAAAATCTCTTAAAGGCGACTGAAATTTGTACCACATTTTTTATCCCAAAAAATAAAATATCAGTACCTCCATTATTCAAATCTTACCGCCATCTTGTCAATAGGATGTTATTCTCGAGATCTAGGGCACACGAGGGCGGTATGCCATCTCCATGATCTCACCACTAAGCTTTGTTTATGATGTCTTTGAAGAATTATTTTATACATGCTTGTGTGATATGAGAGGCCTAGTGTCACGCACCCAAGCCTATTGTGGTCTTTCAACCGTGCCGGCGAGGTGCAGCACCACCGAACACTTTCTTTCTAACAATACTCATGCACATGGACTATGGCTAATTCACTTTCTCCTACTTAGCTTGTGATTCTCAAACAAGTATTATTATGTTATCCTTTATACCAATGAACACCCATACACATTCATTATCCACAGCATTATATAAGAGAAATGCAACAGTATAAAGGGAGGGGCAACTCCCTGCAATATGAGTCTGCCCAACAATATATTATACAATCTTTCGTTTTTACAATGCACAAGTTAAATATTGGGAAACCCCAAATTTACACTTAGCCAAATATACAACTTCGGCACACTCGGTTGCCCAGCTCGTCGGCACCTCTGCATAGTCGCCACACGACTAACCAAATCTTCGTTCACCCCGTCGCACTGTCGTGTCGTTTTCCCAACTCGAGCACACCTTCAAGTCGCCACACACGGGTGCCTCCAACTGAGACACACCTCCGTCCACAAACCAACACTCCAACAAGTCTTTGTGCACACTTGCACGATGGGCGGACGCTCAATCGAGCCACCAAGACACCCTCGTCAAGTCGTCGCAAATTCAACACCTCTGCACGATCACCTCAGGCACGTCTTGCCCAACGCGTTCACCTCTTCAACAAGAGCAACTCCACTATGTGCGTTCTACCAAGGGAGCGCATGAGCTATGCGCTCATCTCCCTTCAAATCTGTGCACAAGTCCAAGTCTCCAAGAGTAGTGCGTATGAACTATGCGAAGTTGTTTGATGGTGAATGAGAGCGAATGCTCCACCAATATATATCCAACGTAAGTGGGGGTGGGGCTTGCCCAGCCGACCACCCAACGCCATGGCTACACACCGCTACGAATGCTGAGCTCCAAGTCGGCCAGCCCACAACGCAAGTCAGCCTCCACCTAAGGCTCCCCACGCTCATCGGGTATAAGTTCTCCATCGCACTTCATTTGTTTCGTCGCAAGTTATCGTCGCACACCTGTCGTAGCTCCGTCGCACAACCTTCGTGCGGCCTAACTCGCCCTCTGCCCGTGCACGTGCCCGGGTCGCTCGGCGCCCGAACGCATCACACAACCGAAGGCTTTATACCTAGGGTGGCATTCGCTGCCACAATAGAAAGTCTTTTCTTTGGTCGGTATCATGGTGAAGGTTGGTAAACTTGTTTCTGTGATTTTTTTGGGGGTTTCTTTGATGTGTGGTATTCTTGGGGTTTGTTCAGTCTCACGAGCTGGATCAAGGTGAATAGATGGAATAGACAGAGGGTAGTGCATTCACGTCCCACATTGGCCATGGTTTTCAGAGGTGCTTTTGTTTTGCATGAAGGAGATCCTAGTAGCATGGTTAGCTTCGGCTAGATCTTCCATATAGCTATCATGCTAGGAAACACACTCCAATAGTATAATTCGAGGTAATCTTTACTCTCTTATGCCTTTGAGTTTCTTGCATTTTTGCCTATGGATTATTCATGTCAGATTTAAGCAAGTTGGCTTCTCGTTGTTCTGTTTCACCTCTCGGTTATGTCCCATTTCGTCTTTCTGGTCAATTCTAATAAGAGTTGGTTAGGTGTTTTTATCGTTGGTCTTTGCTTCCTCTTGGTGGTCCTTTTGCATAAGGGTGGCTCTAGTTTGGCTACGTTGTTGTTTCATTTATAACTGGCAAACTATTCTAGGGCCTTTGGTTTTTTCCTGGTTGGGTGTTTTCGTCCCTTCAATCTTTGGACCTTTATGGTTTTGGGTTACAATTTTGTCTAATGTTATTCTTACCTCATGGTTTGTTCTTTGTGTTGTGGTCACGAGGGTGGTTCCCTAGTTGGGTTTGTGGTTGTTGGTTTTCTTTGGAGTTTAGTTGGTGGTTCTATGTGCAAGTTCAAGCAGTGGATGGTGCTATTGTTTCCTTTGGTTCATTCATGGCCATGTGCACGACTTGTCCTAGTCGAGGTTGTAGTCATTCCCTATTGGCGAAGGTGCCCACTTCCTGACCTTCATCCTGAGGCCATCACCATTCTAATGCAAAGGGGCCTAGTCCTCACTCACCTTATAGTGGTAAGAGACGACACTCAAATTGTCTTGCACGGGCAGTTCGCAAATGCAAGTCTAATTCTCAACCTCTTGCTAGTCAAGAGGATAAATTGATGTTGGTGATTTCTAAACGGGATCAGTGGAATCAACTTTGTGTGGCGGAGCATTCATCTCTTCCTACTACTATTAGTCACCTCTAGAGAAATCAATGGAAATTGCATGATCATAGGTTGACTTATGGTGTGGATGACGTTAGATTCTAGAAAATGTGTAAATCTTGGAAGCTCTGATGGCACATATGGAGGGTCATCTCCATTGTCATTTTGATCCTCCCTTGTCTCTTGGGTCAGTTCTTGACAAGCCAACTCCAGTAAGCTCTCTTGAATAACTATGTCCATGGAAGTGTGTCTATTTTTGCATGTCTTTTATTTTGTTGTCTAAGTATATGAGTCTCTTTGTTGGCCAATAAATCTAGTAAGAGTGAAGACTAGCAACATTTTGAGAAAAACCAATATAAATTTTAACATTTTAAGATAATAGAAAACCTAAATTTACCACACAAAATTAACAAAACTAAATAAATAAAATAAATCTTACCACCAATTAATGCTGTCCTATAATATCTTTAATATATTATTATTGAATACTCATTCCATGACATATTGTGCATTACATTGCATCGAATCACGACCACATTTATTAGTAATTTACATTTTCAAACGCATGCCATGACATACTATGCATTCCATTGCATCGATCCACAATCACATTTATCAATAACTTACATTTTCAAAGCACTTACATAAATATTATTAAATGCTAATTATCTTAATAAAATTAAAATTATTATCTCATAAAATTTATGAAAATATTTATTTATTGTCAATTTTTATTTTTATTTTTTAGTATATAATTGCTTATAAATTCTCAACATATTTATCCAACATAGTTTTTTGTTTAATACTGTGTTGTCCATTAATATGACTTTCTTTATTGTGTAAGTGGCGAGTAGGCCACTGGAGAAAAATTGGATATTAAAATGGGATTTTGAATAAATAAATAAAAATTAAGAGTCCAAAATGGAAAATGTGGGAAGATATTATTGCCAAATTTGGAAAAAATATATTCAAATTATTATCTACTCAGTTCAAGATAAACACTAAGGAAACAAATCTGTGAAAAAATATATTCAAATTATTATCTACTCAGTTCAAGATAAACACTAAGGAAACAAATCTGTGGGAGAGAAAAACATATTTTTGGCCAAAAAAAAACAACCTAGGTTGAGAGATAAGCATAACCCTAAAAGGAAGGACGCTGTCAAATAAATATCTACCGGGAATCAACGTACAAAATATAAGCATAACCCTAAAAGGAAGGATGCTGTCAAATAAATATCTACCGGGAATCAATGTACAAAATATATGATTGAGAATCTCCAAGAGGTTGTTGATTTGAGGCAAATAACGTCTCAGGTTAGGGGAACCAGAGGATTTGGTTCATGGTTGGGAGGAACAACATTTCCCAATAGCATTTTCTAGTCTAGGCTTTCGTTAGTGATTTCTTACGACTGTTACTCCAAGATGACTTTTATTATACATCTGTATTTTTGAAAATAAGTGAGTCTGATATGTATGTGGTCGATATAGGTTAGTCTAACAATTGTTAATAAATTGATAAACGAATTATTATACTTGAGTCTTTTTCTATATTTAATAGATGAGTATTTAGTATTGGTAGACGTAAGAATTTTCATAAGCGATTGCAAGTACGAATGTTTATATTGGTATGATTTTCAGATCAATAATTCTGAGAGTTGATGATAGTAGTTGTGAATTAGAATTAATTATAGAGCTGCTCTTGCACGTCATTATTTTATTGTATAATAAGTTAGTATTGTCACTAATAGAAAACGGTAAAATTTCACAATGTAAATAGTTCTTGGATATGGAACGTAGGAGCGAGGAAAGCATTGGATAATATTTGTGTGGACATGAAGGAAGCTTTTATATACTGCAGTAGTAGTGTTATGGAAGTTTGATTAAAAACCAATATTTATATATATACAATCACTCATTCCTAAAAGAGAATTGTAGTAACTAGCGTGACCTAGCTGATAATGCTGTTTTAGATTGAGAGGCTCAATCACTCGGGATCAACCCCTCACGGGTTTAGGAACTCGCATGCTCCGTTCTGATTTAAATGCATGAAGGGGAACACGTACTGCGTAATAAGATCTATTCACTCACGAACCAAATCCTACGAGTGCGCGAATCATGAGATTAAAATTAAATCGACTATATGGGTACATCATACGTGGATATTAGTATGAATGCTTAAGTAGAAAATAATCAATAAGAGTATTGAAAACATTGTGCTAACCTTCTTGCTCAAGACAAGAAGATTGCAAGATATAGAAAACCCCAGTAGGGAATATAGGGAATAGGAAATTCCTATGACTTATATAGTCAAATTAAAAACTAAGCTAAGATGAGGTTAAAAAAGAAAAATTTAGAACAGGATGAATTCGCCATAGTGCTACACACGGGATATACATTCAGTGGATAAGAAAATACTAGATGCCATTGTATACAAAGCCATAGTGTTGAAATTTGGACCTAAACTAACCATCTAAATTGTTGTATTACCTATGAGAAAGTACTCAGATATGAGAACCATAGCCATTAAATTAATTCAATAGATAGACTCAACAGAAAATATAAATATATGAAAATCTATAATTATGGCAAAGCAATGTGTAGTACTAGAAATAAATTATCTTACAAAATGTCACAACCTATAATAGGAATTATAAAGAGCATCGCTAAGATAAAATATGGAAATTGATAAATATCAGAAAAACCACAAAATCATTCTAAGTACAAAATACACGGGAGTTCCTGCCTGAAGGGGGGCATAATTTTACAAATTAACCATAATAGGAACTGTGTGCATATCAAGGTAGAAAAGTCTTAATTACATAACTGGAACCAGAAATATATCCACATCAAAATATCATGTCACTGAACAAAGATAGCATTATAAATTCGTAAAAATTCTATAGCTAGAATAAGAAGGAAAGGAACATAATATTATTTTAATTGAACAGGAATAACATTACAATAAGTCATTTGAGAAACAAGAGTAAGGAACTAAATAACACAAATTAGAATTGAGGGGTGGTTGACATTTCCACTGTCCTTCACAATGTAGTTCTAACATCTTCTCTGCTACAATCTAGTTCTTACACTTCCACATAAGGAAAAAAAGAAGAAAAACTTTTAAAGATGAAGCACTACACTAGTAAAGATTTTAGATACGCATAGGGGTAGGTTCCCTAGCCATAGTGGTGGTTCCAGTGTGACCAAGGCACAATACATAGTAGCATACAAATCAATACAGATACCGAAGCAAGGTCAATTCGCAAGGTAACCACCTGTAGCAGCATGGAGGGAAGGTGAGAGAAACCCTTATGCCAAATTCCAAGTGATACCACAACACAAGAATTAGCCTCAAAATTAAATCCCTGTCACAAATCCAAGACAGATATGAGATTAAAACATGGTCTACACCAGAACAGGAGGAAGGAACAAGCCAAAAGTGTTAATACCAATAGAAAGAAAAATTACCTGGTTAGAAGTAGTTATCGCACTGGGTATTTTCCAACAACCTACAACCATAAATATGCATTAGAACCCCGGGCCATAAACTCAGTTTTAAAAGACAAAAAGACACCAAGAAAAACATAAGTTAAGTAAGGATGGGTGACTATATGAAATGTAAATCACCTCAACCTGTTAGTAATCAATGAAACTCCTCTCTAGCAATGGGATGCTTCTGAGCTAGAAACTAACTGAAATAAGGAGGCAACATATGCCATACTTAATCCATTGAGAAAATTGGTGTAAGGATTAATTGTCCTGTATACCCAAATGAGCAAATAGGTGTGAACCCCTTAGATCCAGAATGCAACTGAATGATACTTGCCAACGGTGCAAGGGCTTTAAGGCCCCAGTGGGAAGAACGATGGCCATCTTGAAAGGAGACACATTGAAAACAAGAGTAGAAAACAAAAAACCCTTATGCAAAGTGTGGAAAACGATCGAAAGAGAGGAAATGATATGAAAGGGACTTAAAAAAAAAAAAGTAGAAATTCACCTACAAGTGCATGGGCCACCAGAAGGATGCTGGGCCAAAGCATACGAAAATCACCATGAAAGGCACGGGGAAGAGCCAGGTATCGATTGCAATACCTCCAGTAGGCACAACAAAAAGGAGACCAAATGAAAGGTGAAGGAGGGTAACTAGGGTTAGGGTCAATTCCAAACAAGGATGACCGTGGATCTATCCACCACCAATCTCCATCGTTAATTCCAAAACCCTCTCAGAAAATGAGCATGTTAGTGTGGGGGCATGAAGGCCATGTGAAGACAACTAATGTGGAGGAAGATGGAGGAAGATGAGTGGCAAAGTTAGGAGGAGGTACCATCAACTGAAGTTCTTGGTTGGCCTAATAAACCTTACCCTACCTCTGCTTGATTAACTCAGATCACACCCTAGATATATGATTAGCAGATTGAATATAAAATTTCATAGTCACTTCGTGAAATATGGGTTTAACACCATCGAATGGGATGAGTGTAGAAGGACAAAGGTGTCCCTTGGTTGAGAAATAATATTAACTTCACCTCAAAATAGATTAAAGGTTTTAGGATTCATGACAGTAACAATGCTAGCAATTGTAATCTAAGTTTATGGTTGTATCAATTATGATGGTAACCAAACTAGTGATGGGAACACGACTCTGATAAACACAAAAGGTATTAGAATTTCACTTTAAACAAGAGAATAATGGAGAGTACCTATATCATTGAATATAT
>APFE030870047.1:0-48231 GCA_000404065.3 Pinus taeda | reverse complement strand
GTTGATTTTTATTTTATTTTTATTTTAACCAAGCTAAAATGTTTAACATACATTAAATTACAACATCCATTTTTAATCTTGATAGGATCAAATATTTTTCCACTCTATTCTAGTTTTCATATCACGATATTTGATACCTCTCGGTGGTTAGGAGATCTAGAGTAAAGATGGATCTGTTCTTGTTTAATTCCCCCATTTAAATAGGCTGCATTCCAAGTGAATACCATGGGTCAATACCATGTAACATTTTGGTGAATACCATGGGTCAATACCATGTGCCATTTTTATTTTTATTAATACTAATATTAGGGTTAATAATGTTTTTTGCATGGTATTAATATAAAATAAAAATAAAAAAATGTTTTATTTGTTTACCATACTTTCGTTTATTTATATTTTTATTAATTTACCATACCATTCATAAATACAAGGTGACTTATGGAGTAAATATAAAAAAAAAAATGTTTTATTTGTTTACCATACCTCTAGCTTATTTATTGTAATGACCGGATAATTTATGTGAATAAATCCTCTGTTTTTACCATTGTAGGTAAAATGTGGAAAAAAGATTATTGTTTTTTTTATAAAATGATTAGAATGTTATTAATTCCAAAACTGAATATGGATTGATTAAATTACATATGGTAACTTTCTATGAGAAATTTATTCTCTTTTCTTGCCAGATTAAAAAAATAAACAGTTGCCAGCAAGGGGGGCAAACCCTAACTGTTTTTCCTCCTCCCATAGAAAAGATGGGAAAAGGAAAGGCCCGCGTTGTTAAGGAACAGACGGGAAAAGAAAGGCGCAGAAGGAGGAAAGAGATAGTGCTAAGTCTGGTGAGGACCAGATAGCACAGGCACAGGTGGTGCATTATATTTGCCGAAGGCAGAGGCCTGGCAAATGAGCTTGGGGGGAGATTCAGTCTGGATTGACTAATCTCGTGGTTGGAAGGAAAGCAAGCAAAAAAAACCAATTTTCTCCATTCTGGAGAAGTATAGGAGACTGTAAGTGTGGCAGTACAGGTAAGTACAGTTACAGTTTTCATATTTCCGAGAAAATTTCATACTCTTTCGAAATATCAGTTAGCTGTAGATTAAGAAGTAGAGTACTCTGACGATAGTCCCAGTATATTAGAAAGAGAATAATTACATTCTGTTTGAGATGAAAAATTTAAATATAGTTTGACTGAACTTAGATTATTTAATTAACTTGAACATAGGACTGTCTGGGAGGTTGGCTTCAGGGATTCGTTTAAATACCGAAACCCTCCCCTTAGAAACCGAATAGAATGTTGAAGGGGAATAGTAAATTTCCATGTACAAGAAAATGAAAGGACTCATAAAAATTATACCTGTAACGAAATAAAAGAATGACAATAAACAATCTGAGCGGAACAGTAATAAATAATGACAAGATTTATAGGTTCTGGGTGTGAATAATTCCCCATACAGTAACAGAATCCATCAGAGACCATACGCTGTAAAACAAAGTATTACTTTCTTCTCTGCGATAGTAGAAAGATAGCGTAAATATACAACAGCATTTGTGAAAGAAAAGCCATTATAACCAACAATTGCATTCATAAACCCTTAGTTATAGGGTCAAAATTTATTTAAAACGAAATTGGAAATTCGTATACATTCAGAGAACACTTCAAAATGAACCCAGACAACAGCATGCGGAAGCTACGTAAATTAAAGAGTTAAATTGTTTTTATTCGAAGAATCCGCGAACATGTAGACTGGAAATATTCAGTAACAGACCCACGAAAATTACATTTAAGGTGTTTTTTAAATGAAGCAAGGAAATGAAAACATTGTCATTCGTATAGAAGCGATTAAACATAACTAGAGGTTCCCGAGAGCCGAGCGCATTTGGGAATAAAAACCTCGGACTAATATATACATATATATACTGACAAATTGAGGAAAAATATACATCCAAGTACCAGTAAAAAAATCATGTACCAAATCAATAGACAAACAACCCTTGTTGGAACTCAATCAGGTTATTAAAGAAACTGAAGCTACAGAGTTTATATATATATAGAAAAACTCATAAATCAAAATATCCGCTTGGAGCTGAGCTACACACAGTATAGAGTAATGGGTATATAAATATTCATACATCCAATGAAATTATTCTAAAAGGCGCAGCCGGACTGAGTTAAGGAAACCAGTGGCTCGCCAAGTAATCCCTCTATACAGAGCAAGAGAGAATTTAACTATCCGGGAGCTTATACATCTACAATAAAACCATCATGCAATAATAAAAGACCCGAAAGCCTCTCATAAGGTGCGAGCACATCACAGCAACCCTTGAATATTCATAAGGGCAAAGCCTCATGGCATCGAGCTGTGAAAGGCTTCCTTAGCCCAGGAAGTAAGGAATGATTCACGCTCCCATTAGAAAAACAGAAAACCACCTGACAGAAGGAGATAAGAATTAAACTTCACATCCGACTCCTCCTTATACAGCTAGATTTCTTACAGGAGTCAAGCTCTTACCGGTGAAATAGTTTCCACTGGAGAATTGGAGCTGTAGTTCCTTGCCGTCGTGCTGAGGTCACCATACTCTGTTCAACCAACCGATGTGAATAAAAATTAGTTCAGGAGTGGATTCAATAAAACCCTGTAAATTCTATTGACGAGCAACAGTGAAACGATGGTGGATTTACCTGATGGAATGAGCGGTAATCAGGATAGAACCCTGGGAAATTCGCATAGCCTCCAGGCACAAAAGAGCATGCTCAAGTTCTAACATCAAAATCCGAGGTAAACAACTGAGAATCAAACGCCATAATCTGGATGCCGCATAGCAGAGCTCTCAGGAAGCGACCCACCTTCTGTCAAATGAATTTCATAAACCCTAGAATGCTGCCTGTATAGTGGGCACGCGAAACCTTCACCGTTCGATGGAGGGATTAAATATCCATCGATAAAATAAACCATAATCCCGAGGAGGCCGAGTACTTGCTTGCGGTAATAAATGCCATTACCTACTCTCGAGCTCAGCATCCAGATCAAAGGTAGATAGTATCAAGGCAGGTCCACCTGTCCATCCCTCAGGCAATCAGCATTTAAGAGGTAGGATCTGCTAAGGGATGTTGTCAGTGTAAATCGTATTGAATATGATTATTTCATGCGCCAAGGATGGTGAATAATTTAATATTATATATATAAATTTCGCCTTGGGTAATGGGTTGAAAGGTGTAACAAATCGTAAACATATTAAATTACGCCATGGGCGATGGGTTCAACCCTCGTACCCATCTTTAAAAATGTGTACAATGAAATAAATTTTCTTTTACCCAGTATTATGTTATTTGCTTTGGATTAATGGGTTGTGACATGTGGTATCAGAACCAAGTTACAAAACTGAGGCCTCTGGGTAAGGATAGATTGACATAAGAGGAATAAAAAAAAAAAAAAAATTATATAAAATATGAACCTTCCTTATCATTCTTTTCATTTTGTTGGAATAAGTACAGGATCAGGAGTTTCGAAAACTTGCAGCATGAGGAGAGCAGATAATACAACTTGATGACCTGTGATGGGACAAGGGATACCTGGTCCCGAAAATAATCCTGAACTATGGGTCCAGCTTGGGGAAGAGGCCAGAGTTACAAATCAAGCCATTCTGGAAACCGTACAGGAACTTAAAAATGAGATGGCAAGGCTGCGGGAAGACAATGCTAGACTAACGATGGAGCAAGAAAGAATACTGAAAAGTTTATCTGATCGACAGAATCAAGTACCAGCTAATCCTAGCATGGAGCAACAGAGGATGTCGGAAGAACAGAACCACCCTATGCCCCCTGAAGGATCGGAGGAACAGGAGGAGCATTCCGATAATGTAATTGAACAACAAACTTCGAAAAGACAAAGGGTGGAGCTACAAGGGGAATTTCGCAAAATTAAACCACCACATTTTGATGGGGAACAAGAAGAAGCAGCTGAAGCATGGCTAATTAATATGAACAAGTATTTTCAGCTCTATGAATATGACCACAATCTTAAAGCCAGATTGGCTATTTTTCAGCTACAAGGAAAGGCCACCTTATGGTGGGAGGAAGTGAAGATTGTAAAAGGAGTTACTGAACAGACTATTACTTGGGATAACTTCCAAAAGTATTTTAAAGAGAGGTACCTAACTGAATGGTTCTACGATGAGAAGGCAAGAGAGTGCCATGATCTGCGTTTGGGGCAGCAGACTATGGACGAGTTCATCACCCGCTTTACTTCCCTGCTTCGCTATGTGCCATATATAAGGGAGGAAAAGGCAAAGGTACAGAGATTTGTAAGCAGCTTACCGCCCTACATGCGAGAAAGGATTGAATTTGACAATCCAAAATCAATGGATGAGGTAATTCGGAAGGCCAGAATCTGTTATCAGCAAAGCAAACAAAAGGGGGAAGCAGCTAGCAAGAAATGGAATGAGAAAAAGAGCTAAGTCAATAGGAAACAACAAAGGAAATCGCAGCAGTGGAAGTAAGGGAAATGGCAAGGGACTGAACAGCAGAATTCCAGCTAAAACCACATCCAAATTTAGGCCTAACAATGAATCTAAAGTCAGCGAACAGCAGGCACGCTTGGACAACGAAGGGGCAACAAGACCCCCGGTGCAATGCTGGGGTTGTGGGAGACCCCATTACATCAAAAACTGTCCACAGCGGAAGGGGACGGAACAGTTATCCCAAATTCACGAAGCTTCAACAGTCGGCGAAGTGGGACGCAGTGTACCTAGGATTAATGCGGCTTTGGAAGACCGTCAGGCAGAGTATCAGCCAACTATGGTCGAATTCGAAGGTAATATTTCAGACCTTACTGTATCTGTTTTAATTGATCCTGGGGCTACACTGATTTATGTAAGCCCAAAAGTAGTGGAACGTTGTAATTTACAATCTGTTAAGTTTAAAAACCCATGGCTGGTGCAATTAGCTACGGGAGCCAAAAGACGAGTGATAGCTAAAATTAAGGACTGCTCCTTCACCATAGCTGGACAGCCGGTAACGGCTGACTTAAACGTGCTTCCCCTTGGCTCCTATGATATTCTCATTGGTATGGACTGGCTGGAAAAACACTGGTCATTAGTGGATTGTAAGACCAAGATTATCTACTTTAGAGATCACCTTGGAAACAAAAAAGAGATGCAAGGAATTAAACGACCTGTGCAAGTTCGACCAATAACAGCAAACCAGCTTGTAAAATGTATTCGAAAAGGATGCCAGGTCTATGCCATCCAGGTGGGTTATGCAAATTCTAAGGATAAAATAGCTATTCTAAATAATATCCCTGTAATCCAAGAATTCACAGATGTGTTCCCAGAAGAAATTCTTGGGTTGCCCCTAAGAAGGAACATAGATTTTACCATTGAGTTGGTTCCAGGAGCGGAACCAGTGTCACGGGCACCATATAGAATGAGTGTACCCGAGCTGACAGAATTAAAAATGCAGTTGCAAGAATTATTAGACAAGAATTATATACGTCCTAGTGTGTCCCCGTGGGGAGCCCCAGTGCTGTTTGTTAAGAAGAAGGACGGAACCTTCCGGATGTGCATTGATTACCATCAGTTAAATAAGTTAACCATTAAGAATAAATATCCTTTACCACGGATCGACGAACTATTCGATCAAGCGGAAGGTGCGACGGTGTTCTCTAAGATTGATCTGCGTTCTAGTTACCATCAAATCCGAATTAAAGAAGAGGATATCGCTAAAACAGCTTTTAGAACCAGATACGGTCATTATGAATTTGTGGTCTTACCATTCGGACTTACCAATGCCCCCGCAACGTTCATGTGTTTAATGAACAATATTTTTCATCAATATTTGGATAGATTTGTACAGATATTTATTGATGATATACTAGTATATTCTCGCACCATGGAGGAGCATCATGAACATCTTAGAAAGGTGTTACAGACCCTTCGGGAACACCAACTATACGCAAAGTTTAGTAAGTGTGATTTCTTTAAAGAAGAAATCCAATACTTGGGTCATGTAATTACCAAGGAAGGGATCGCTGTGGACCCAGAGAAGATAAAGGCCATAATGGACTGGCCTGTACCGAAGGATGTGGCAGATGTTCGATCTTTTATGGGACTGGCTGGATATTATAGGAGGTTTGTAGAAGGTTTTTCTAGAGTAGCATTTCCCATTACCTCATTACAGAAAAAGGGGAAAGCATTTCATTAGACCCCAAACTGCCAGAAAAGTTTTGAACAATTGAAACACCTACTCACCACAGCACCTATTTTGAGGATAGCTGACCCTGATAAGGATTACGTGGTTTGTACGGATGCGAGTAAAGAAGGAGTAGGTGGAGTTTTAATGCAAGAAGGCAAGGTGGTCGCGTACGAGTCTCGGAAATTAAAGGAGCATGAATAGAAATACTCTGCTTATGATTTAGAATTGACTGTCGTCATCCATGCCTTAAAAATGTGGCGACATTATCTTGTGGGCAGGAAATTTTTGCTGCTCACTGATCATCATAGTTTGACCAACTATTTCAGCCAGCCTACCTTAAAAGCTAGACAAGCACGGTGGGTGGACTTCCTGAGCGGCTTTGATTTCGAGATAAAACATTTACAAGGGAAATAAAACCGAGTGGCGGGTGCCTTAAGTCGGAAAGTACAACATTTGTATGAAGTCTCCGTTAGTGGGTGGAAGAGTCCCATTTTGGAAATGGTTAAAGAAGCCTCAAGTCAATATGTTAAATATCAGCAGTTAAAACTGCAGCTACAGCAATCTGCTAACTTGGCAGACCAACCAGATTATGAGTTAGATGATGCGGGAATGATATATTTCCAGCAAAGATTATATGTACCCAACCAAGATAAAATTAAAAATCTGATTATGGATGAATTCCATGTCAGCCATTATGCGGGACACCCGGGATACCAGAAAATGATTACTGCCATCCGAAAAGATTACTTTTGGCCAGGAATGAAGAAGAACATTGCCGAGTATTTGGCATGATGTTTAGAATGCCAGCAGATTAAAGCAGAACATCAGCATCCAGTGGGATTATTACAACCATTACCTATTCCGGAATGGAAATGGGAAATCATTCCATGGATTTCATCAGAGGGTTACCTAAGTCAAAAAGGAACAATGATTCTATTATGGTGGTAGTAGATAAACTAAGTAAAGCTGCGCATTTTATACCGGTACAATCCACGTACAAAGCTACACAGATTGCTCATGTTTTTATGCAGAATGTGTTTAAGCTTCATGGACTTCCAAAAACGTTAATTTCCGATCGCGATGTGAAGTTCACATCAGCCTTCTGGAGAACATTATTCGCTGATTTAGGAACCCAACTAAATTTCAGCACAACATACCATCCTCAGACCGATGGACAAACGGAACGAGTAAACCAAGTGGTGGAAGATATGTTGCGGGCATACGTTATGCAACAACCCACGCTGTGGGAAAAATCTTTGCATCTGGTAGAATTCGCGTATAATAATGGGTATCACACCTCTACACAAATGAGCCCATTTGAGGTCATGTACGGTCGGAAATGCCGAACACCCTCTAGCTGGGGAGGACCCGAAGATAAACTGAGTTTGGGACCTGAGATGCTTAAAGAAATGGAAGATATGGTGAAAAGAGTGCGCGTAAATTTGAAGGTTGCTCAAGACAGACAGAAAAATTTTGTTGATCGGAAAAGAAGATTTAAGGAGTACCAAGTTGGGGATCACGTTTATATCAGAATTCAGGCTAAAAGAAGTACCTTACAATGGAGCGGATGTGCCAAATTGGCACCCCGATACTGTGGACCCTTCCAAATCCTGGCTAGGATTGGACCAGTGGCATACCAGCTTGCCTTGCCGAGCCACATTCGAGTCCACAACGTGTTCCACGTTTCGGTACTGAAGAAATATGTCTATGACCCTAAGCATGTGATCCAATGGCAGGATATTCAGGTAGTAACTATTGCTACAGTAAGACTGTTGAAATTAATATTGAAAGAAAAACTAACTTTAGAAATTGTGCAATGCAGGTCGAACCGGAAGGAGAGGTTCTGGTCGAACCTCTGAACATCCTCGACCGAAGAGAAGTACAGCTGCGAAAACGAGTTATTACCCAAGTTAAGGTCCAATGGCGACACTATGGACCTGAGGAATCCACTTGGGAAGATGAAGAATTAATTAAAAGAACTTATCCAGCTCTATTCGTGGCTAAAAGACACCGAGACGGTGTCCAATCTCAGGGGAGGAGATGTAATGACCGGATAATTTATGTGAATAAATCCTCTGTTTTTACCATTGTAGGTAAAATGTAGAACAGAGATTATTGTTTTTTTATAAAATGATTAGAATGTTATTAATTCCAAAACTGAATATGGATTGAGTAAATTAGATATGGTAACTTTCTATGAGAAAGTTATTCTCTTTTCTTTCCAGATTAAAAAAATAAACAGTTGCCAGCAAGGGGGGCAAACCCTAACTGTTTTTCCTCCTCCCATAGAAAAGATGGGAAAAATGAAAGGCCCGGGTTGTTAAGGAACAGACGGGAAAAGAAAGGCGCAAAAGGAGGAAAGAGATAGTGCTAAGTCTGGTGAGGACAAGATAGCACAGGCACAGGTGGTGCATTATATTTGCTAAAGGCAGAGGCCTGGCAAATGAGCTTGGGGGGAGATTCAGTCTGGATTGACTAATCTTGTGGTTGGGAGGAAAGCAAGCAAAAAAAACCAATTTTCTCTATTCTGGAGAAGTATAGGAGACTGTAAGTGTGGCAGTACAGGTAAGTACAGTTACAGTTTTCATATTTCCGAGAAAATTTCATACTCTTTCGAAATATCAGTTAGCTGTAGATTAAGAAGTAGAGTACTCTGACGATAGTCCCAGTATATTAGAAAGAGAATAAATACATTCTGTTTGAGATGAAAAATTTAAATATAGTTCGACTGAACTTAGATTATTTAATTAACTTGAACATAGGACTGTCTGGGAGGTTGGCTTCAGGGATTCGTTTAAATACCGAAACCCTCCCCTTAGAAACCGAATAGAATGTTGAAGGGGAATAGTAAATTTCCATGTACAAGAAAATGAAAGGAATCATAAAACTTATACCTGTAACGAAATAAAAGAATGACAATAAACAATCTGAGCGGAACAGTAATAAATAATGACAAGATTTATAGGTTCTGGGTGTGAATAATTCCCCATACAGTAACAGAATCCATCAGAGACCATACGCTGTAAAACAAAGTATTACTTTCTTCTCTGCGATAGTAGAAAGATAGCGTAAATATACAACAGCATTTGTGAAAGAAAAGCCATTATAACCAACAATTGCATTCATAAACCCTTAGTTATAGGGTCAAAATTTATTTAAAACGAAATTGGAAATTCGTATACATTCAGAGAACACTTCAAAATGAACCCAGAAAACAGCATGCGGAAGCTACGTAAATTAAAGAGTTAAATTGTTTTTATTCGAAGAATCCGCGAACATGTAGACTGGAAATATTCAGTAACAGACCCACGAAAATTACATTTACAGGTGTTGTTTAAATGAAGCAAGGAAATGAAAACATTGTCATTCGTATAGAAGCGATTAAACATAACTAGAGGTTCCCGAGCGCCGAGCGCATTTGGGAATAAAAACCTCGGACTAATATATACATATTTATACTGACAAATTGAGGAAAAATATACATCCAAGTACCAGTAAAAAAATCATGTACCAAATCAATAGACAAACAACCCTTGTTGGAACTCAGTCAGGTTATTAAAGAAACTGAAGCTACAGAGTTTATATATATATAGAAAAACTCAGAAATCAAAATATCCGCTCGGATCTGAGCTACACACAGTATAGAGTAATGGGTATATAAATATTCATACATCCAATGAAATGATTCTAAAAGGCGCAGCCGGACTGAGTTAAGGAAACCAGTGGCTCGCTAGTAATCCCTCTATAGAGAGCAAGAGAGAATTTAACTATCTGGGAGCTTATACATCTACAATAAAACCATCATGCAATAATAAAAGACCCGAAAGACTCTCATAAGGTGCGAGCACATCACAGCAACCCTTGAATATTCATAAGGGCAGAGCCTCATGGCATCGAGCTGTGAAAGGCTTCCTTAGCCCAGGAAGTAAGGAATGATTCACGCTCCCATTAGAAAAACAGAAAACCACCTGACAGAAGGAGATAAGAATTAAACTTTGCATCTGACTCCTCCTTATACAGCTAGATTTCTTACAGGAGTCAAGCTCTTACCGGTGAAATAGTTTCCACTGGAGAATTGGAGCTGTAGTTCCTTGCCGCCGTGCTGAGGTCACCATACTCTGTTCAGCCAACCGATGTGAATAAAAATTAGTTCAGGAGTGGATTCAATAAAACCTTGTAAATTCTATTGACGAGCAACAGTGAAACGATGGTGGATTTACCTGATGGAATGAGCGGTAATCAGGATAGAACGCTGGGAAATTCGCATAGCCTCCAGGCACAAAAGAGCATGCTCAAGTTCTAACATCAAAATCTGAGGTAAACACTTGAGAATCAAACACCATAATCTGGATGCCGCATAGCAGAGCTCTCAGGAAGCGACCCACCTTCTGTCAAATGAATTTCATAAACCCTAGAATGTTGCCTGTATAGTGGGCACGCGAAACCTTCACCGTTCGATGGAGGGATTAAATCTCCATCGATAAAACAAACCATAATCCCGAGGAGGCCGAGTACTTGCCTGCGGTAATAAAGGCCATTACCTACTCTCGAGCTCAGCATCCAGATCAAAGGTAGATAATATCAAGGCAGGTCCACCTGTCCATCCCTCAGGCAATCAACATTTAAGAGGTAGGATCCTCTAAGGGATGCTATCAGTGTAAATCGTATTGAATACGATTATGTCATGCGCCAAGGATGGCGAATAATTTAATATTATATATATAAATTTCGCCTTGGGTAATGGGTTGAAAGGTGTAACAAATCGTAAACATATTAAATTACGCCATGGGCGATGGGTTCAACCCTCGTACCCATCTTTAAAAATGTGTACAATGAAATAAATTTTCTTTTACCCAGTATTATGTTATTTGCTTTGGATTAATGGGTTGTGACATTTATATTTTTATTAATTTACCATACTTCCTTTACAAATATGGTATTTGGCCCATAGGATTCACTTAAATAAAACCTCTTTCTGGAGCCTTCATAAATAGAACGAGGGTTATGAACTAAATATAAAAAGAGGTTTTATTTATTTACCATGCGTTTAGTTTATTTATATTTTTATTTATTTACTATACCTTTTGAGTAAGTATAAAAAAACGTTTTATTTATTTACCATACCTCCACTTTACTTATATTTTTATTTGTTTACACCCTTGCATGTATATAAGGTGACTTATGGAGTGAATATAAAAAATGCTTTATTTATTTACCACACCTCTCATTTATTTATATTTTTATTAATTTACCATACCTCTTTTATAAATATGGTATTTGGGCCTCTGGCCCATAGGATTCACTTAAATAAAACCTATTCTTGAAAATGGGCGTATGGATTCACTTAAATAAAACCTATTCTTGAAAATGGGTGAATGGAAGGTTGTAACTCCTAATTTCAAGGGCTAAATTTACCTTTTTTACCCTCTCCCTTAAAATAAGGTGGGCTATTTGAGGTGATTTGTAAAAATGTACTATGATACAAAATATTCGCCCACTAAAAATTTAAAAACCCCTTAATTTTGCCAAAGGGCGAACATTCGCCCCTAAAATCACCCCTAGTATCATAGGTCCAATTACCACACTGGGCCTTGAAGGCATGATCCTAGGAAAAATAATAGTAGATCATATAATATTCTCATTATGATTTTATGGTTCATAAGGTACTTAGGTGGATTGAACTCTATCAAAATAATGAAAAGATATCCTCCAATGGACAATGGGTGCGAGGATTTGTATATTGAATTGGGGAAGGTAGTACTTCACTCCCCTCACACCTAGTTGATCTAATGAAGAGTCTACAATAGGAAATAATACAACTTTGGAGTACTAATTAGAAATTATTAAGGGCCAGTGTTGAGCATGAGAGGACGATCGAAGAATGGATATAAAAATCTAGCCATAAAAGCACTAAGTCAAAAGGACATAAGAGGATAAAGGGGGAATCGAAATATAAAAAATCAAAAAGTGGTGGGGGTTGAGGTCGGACATCCCCAAAGGTACAAAATGGAAAGAAGAAGGTCGAGTTACATGGTGAGTTTAGAAATATTAATCCCCCTATTTTTGATGGGTAAAAAGAGGAAGATGCAGAGGCTTGGTTACTAAATATGATTAAATACATTTAGGTGTACGAATATGAAAGTAATTTGAAGGCCCGTTTGGACATATACCAGCTGCAAGGTAAAGATACCTTGTGGTGGGAGGAGGTAAAAGGTATACATCTATTAGAAGAGAAGACTATATCATGGGAAGGATTTCAAAAACAATTTAAGTCCAGTTATCTTAGTGATCGTGCCAAGGAATTACATAAATTAAATCCGGGGCAACTATCCATGGATGAATTTGTGGAAACATTCAACAATATATTGCGATATGTACCTTACCTTAAAGAGGAAAATGAAAAAATAAAATTGTTCCTAAACTCTTTACCTGTCTCATATAAAAAGAGAATTGAGTTTGATCATCATAAAACCATGGATGAACTAGTGAGGAAAGTTAGGTTGTGCTATCAACAATTTAAGAACAAAATGAGGGTGGAAAAGTATGGAAAGATAAGGATAAGGGCAAGCCAGGAGGGAATTTTAAAAGGAAGAAGCCCCTTACCTTAAGAGTTTTTGTCAGAATCATCAAAGGAAGAAGATTGTTAGAGGAAATGTACCTCCCCCGACACAATCCTATAGTGGATCAAGACCCACAAAATTGAACAGAAAAAAAGAATAATGGCACAAAATATCCAAGACCATTAAAATGTTGGGGTTGTGGGGAGCCACACATGCTAAGATTCTACCCACATAACCCTAGATCTGTCTAGAATATTCAAATAATCTAAGAGGCAATGACTATAAATGACATTGCTAGGAGTATTCCTAGAATAAGCGCAACTTTGGAAGATAGGAAAGTCGAGCACCAACCCACTATGATTGAAATCGAAGGTAATATAAATAATGAAGCTATGTCTGTTTTAATTGATCCCAGTGCTAGTCTAAGTTACACCAACCCTCAACTTGTAAGTTACACCAACCCTCAACTTGTAGAAAAATGTAATTTAAAAACTGTAAAATTTATATATGCTTTGTTAGTCCAGTAGGTGACCAGTACTAAAAGAAGGGTCACCAATAAAATTAAACAATGTATTTTTAACTTAAATGGTTATCTTACATTATTATATTTAAATTTTATCCCTTTGGGGTCTTATGATGTACTAATAGGCATGGACTAGCTAGAAAATCAAAGTGTTGTTATAATTTGTCTAGAAAAAACAATTCAATGTGTAGATCAGGGTGGACAAAATTGGTTAGTCAAGGGGAAACCAAAACCATTAGAAGTTCAAAATATCATAACATTACAACTAAAAATAAGTGTTATGAAAGGCTGTCAGTTCTATATGGTATAGGTGGAAACTAATGAATAACTAACTGAAAAATATAAATTGAACAGTTTACCAATGTTAAGGGAGTTTCAAGATGTTTTTCCGAAAGAAATTTTGGGATTACCCCCATATCGAGATATAGATTTCACCATTGACTTGGTGCTAGGAGAAGCTTTGGTGTTTAGAGCACCACATAGGATGAGCACACCAAAGTTGTTGGAAGTAAAAATGCAATTCCACGAGTTGCTAAGTAAGGGGTATATTAGGCTTGATGTCTCACTGTGGGGGGCACTAGTACTCTTTGCCAAGAAAAAGGATGGCATCCTTAGAATGTGTATTGATTACCGCTAGTTGAACAAGTTAACTTAACAAAAAAAAAAAAAAAAAAACGCATTGCCTGTAATAGATGATCTACTTGATCACGTGAGAGTGGAAACTAGATTGTCCAAAATTGACTTAAGAACTAGTTATCACGAGTTACGTATCAAGAATGAGGATATATATAAGAAAACCTTCAAAACTAGATACAATCCTTATGATTTTGTGGTATTACCTTTTGGTATCACAAATGCACTAACAACTTTCATGTGCCTCATGAATAATATACTTCATCCTTATTTCGATAAATTCATACTAGTATTTATAGATGACATCCTAATATGTTCAAGGAATGAAGAAGAACACAATGAGCATTCGAGAATAGTGCTACAGACCTTAAAGGAGCATCGATGGTATGAAAAACTTAGTAAGTTTGAATTTTACAAAGATAGGATGCAATATTTGGGGCTTATTATTGCCAAGGAAGGATTGGATGTGGATCCAGAGAAAGTGAAGGCCATCATGAATTGGACTATACCCAAGGATGTATCAATGGTACATTCATTTATGTGGAATTGTTCGATACTATCATAGATTTATAGAGGCATTTTCTAAGCTATCCTGTCCTCTTACCTCCTTGTAGAAAAAGGTATAAAATTTGAATGGAAAACCAAGTGCTAAGAAAGCTTTGATAAGATGAAGCAATTGTTAACCAAAGCTCCTATACTAAAAATTGAAGATCCTAATAAATAGTTTACAGTAAGTACAGATGTATGTTTGGAGGGTCTAGGAGGAGTATTAATGCAAGACAATGCAGTAATAGCTTATGGGTCTAGAAAGCTGAAATTACATGAACATAATTATGCAGTGTATGGTTTGGAACTAGCAAGAATAAAATATGCACTCAAAATGTCGAGACATTACTTTTTAGGAAAAATGTTTACTTTGGTGACTGATCACATCAGTCTAAAATACATTTTTAGTCACCCCGACTTAAATTCAAGGCAAGCAAGGTGGCTCGCATTCCTTAGTGACTTCGACTTCAAAATAAGAACATATCAAAGGAAGGAAAAAAAACTGGCAGATGCGTTGAGAAGACATGCACACATGGTGTTGGGAATGTTTGTTAGTAATGTACGTATAGATTTTATAGATAAAGTTAAACAATCAATACTCCAAGACACTGAGTATCAAGAACTTCAACAAAAAATACAACAAAATGAAGTTTCAAGAAATGTAGAGACCACTGAAAAGTTACTCTCATATCGAAATAGGATATATATTCCCAATGTGAGTACATTGAAATAGACAATACTAGATGAATATCACAAGATATATTATGCGGGCCATCTCGAATACCAGAAGATGCTCACTACACTAAAAAAAATCTAGTTTGGTCAAGTATGAAAAAAAATATGGCATAATATTTAACAAAATGCATGGAATGTCAATAGACTAAAGTAAAACATCAACACCCAGCTGGATTGATGAACCCTCTACCTATACTTGAGTGGAAGTGGGAAACCATTTCAATAGACTTTGTTACTAGACTACCATGAACAAAAAGTCAGAATGACTCTATCATGGTGGTCGTATATGCTTTAACTAAGGAAAATCACTTTATACCAGTACAATCCACCTTTGGGACTACTCAAATTGCTTGTATTTTTATGAAAGACATCTTCTGTCTGCATGGGGTACATAAAGTAATTTTATCAGATAGAGACGCCAAATTTACCTCCAAGTTTTGGAAGGCACTATTTGGGGATTTGGGTACATAGTTGAATTTCAGCACCGCATACCATTCAAAAATAAATGGCCAAATAGAAAGGATAAATCAGATACTTAAAGATATCCTAAAAGTGTATGTCATGCACCAGCCCATGAAATGGGAATATTTTCTACTTTTAGCAAAATTTTCCTATAATATTGGCTACCAAGCTACATCTTAAATGAGTCCTTTCAGAGCATCATATGGCAGGAAGTGTCATATGCCTCTCAATTGGAATCAACCACAAGATAAACTCTTACTGGGACCACATGCATTACAGGAAATGGAGCATATGGTGTGTAAGATATACCATAATATCAAAGAAGCTCAAGACGAACAAAAAAGTTATGCAAACAAGAAAAGGGTGCATAAGGAAGTCAACATTTGGGACCATGTATTTTTGTAGGTAAAAGCTAGGAAAAACACCCTTCGAATAGGAACGTGTGCCAAGCTGGCACCACGTTATTGTGGACCTTTTCAAATATTGGATAGAGTTGGGCCAGTAGCTTACCAGCTAGCTTTTCCCAATCATATTAAAGGCATAATGTATTTTTAAAGGCATAATGTATTTCATGTATCATTATTTAAAAAACATGTCCATGAAAATTCTCATGAAGTTGACTAGAATGTGATACAGGTGGAACCCAAAGGAGATTTCCTATCAGAGCCACTCTGTATTTTGGATCCGAGAGAGACCATGCTCCGAAATCGAGTTGTCTCTCAAGTTAATGTACAATGGAAGTAATTTACTCTTGAAGAGGCTATGTGGGAGCGAGAGGATACTATGAAGGAAGTGTACCCAAGGTTATTTAAAAAATAAGTAGCTAGTTAAATAAAAACACCGAGAACAATGTTATTTTGAGAAGGGAGAAATGTAACACCCCTCTGTTGTTCTGTAAATATTTTTATTGAATATTATTCAAATATTGTTGTAACTAGCTAGCAAGCCATAGGAGAAAAAATGGATGTTAAAATGATGTTTTGAGTAAATAAATAACAATTAAGAGTTAAAGATGAAAAATGTGGGAAAGGGAAGCTTGCCAAATTTGGAAAAAACTATATTTATATTATTATCCACTCAGTTGAATGTAAAAGCTAAGGAAAGAAATTTTTGGGAGAGAAAAATAGATTTTTAATCTGTGGGAGAGAAAAACATATTTTTTTCCTTTAAAGAAAATTAGCCTAGGCTAAGGGAAAGCAGAACCCTGAAAGGAAGGATGCTTCCAAAAAAATATCTGTTGGGAATCAATGTATAAAATACATGATTGAGAGTCTGAAATAGGTTTATCATTCGAGGCATGTAACTTCTCATCTCGGGGGTAACCAGAGGACTTGGTTCATGGTTGGGAGGAATAAAAGTTCCCAATAGCATTTTCCAGTCCAGGCTTCGGTTAACGATTTCTTACCACTGTTATTCCAAAATGACTTTTATTAAACATCTCAATTTCTGATAAAGAAGGGATTATGGTATGTATGTGGTTGATATAGGTTATTCTAAGAGTACAATTATTAATAAATTGATAAACAAATTATTATACTTGAGTCTTTTTGTATATTTAATAGAAGAGTATTCTTACTGGTAGACGTAAGAATTTTCATAAGTGAATGGAAGTACAATTTTTTATATTTGCACGTTTATTAGATGAATAATTCTGAGAGTTAATGATAGTAGTTGTGAATTCGAATGAATTATAGAACTTCCCTCAAAAATTAATTATTTTACTGTATTATAGGTTAGTATTGTCACTAATAGAAAAGGGTAAAATTTCAAAATGCAAACATTTTTCTGATACAGAATGTAGGAACGAGGAAAGCATTGGATAATATTTGTACGGACAAGAAGTTTTTATATACTGCAGTAGAAATTCCATGAAAGTTTGATTAAAAGAAAATATTTATATATATACAATCACTCATTAATAAAAGAGAACTATAGTAACTACCGTGACCTAGCCGATAATACCCTTTGAGATTGTTTATTCTGGCTCAATCCCTCAGGATCAACCTCTCTTGGGTTTAGGAACTCACAGGTTCCATTTTGATTTAAATGCATGAAGAGGAACACATACTAAGAAATGGGATCTATTCACTCACGAACCAGATCATGTGAGTGTGCCAATGAATTATATGATATATGAGTTTAAAATTAAATTGAATATATGGGTACAAAATATGTGGATATGAATATGAATGCTTAAGTATCAACTAATCAATAAGAGTATTGAAAAAGTTATGCTAGTGCTTCTTGCTCAAGACAGGAATAGTGCAGGAATACTTTAATAGGAATTCAATGTAGTTACAAGATATAGCAAACCTAGTAGGGAATAGGAAATTCCTATGACTTATATAGTCAAATTAAATGATAAGTTAAGATGAGGTTAAAACGAAAAAATCTAGAACATGATGAATTCACCATAGTGTTACACGTGAGATATACATTCAATGTATAAGAAAATACCAGATGCCATTGTATATAGTGGCATAACATTGACATTTGGACCTAATCTAGCCATATAAATTGTTATATTACCTGTGAGAAAGTACTATATGTAAACCATAGCTATTAAATTAATTCCACTGATAGACTCAACAGAAAATATAAATGTATGAAAATCTATAATTATGGTGAAGTTGTTAGAAAATTATATATTACAAAGAAATGGAACACATAGAATATTGCATAAATATCAACATAGAAAACGCATAAAACTAGAGAGACACAGATATACGTGGTTCACCCAGTTTGGGCTACGTCCACCCCAAACAGCCAGTCCTTCCTTTCTATTATCCAGCAAAATGAAAAAACACAACCTACAGTAGATCCGTTGTAACATCCTCTGTTTTCTCTCACAATCTCACCTCTCTGTTTCTCGCTCAGAGAATACACATCTATATCACAGCCTTAATACAATGCCCTCATACAAAGAGAGGGGTTGCCTTCTAGGGCAAAAAATCCTAAACTAAACATAAGCCTAATGAATAGTCTAGATTGACTAGAAATTACTATACTTTTACAAGTCCATTTTACATTTGTTTTTAGCTAGGGGGTGCTGCCCCCGAAAGCCCTGCCGGGGGACCGCTGGCCCCCAAGCCCCCCAGCCGGGGGGATTAGCCCCCCGCACCCCCACGTAGAAGGGTGTACAAAATTCCTGGGGTATACATTCAGTTGAAACAAAAACCTCTAAATAATCATGCTCCACACCCAACATAAGCATTGTGTAGTACCAGAAATAAATAATCTTACAAAAAGTCATAGCCTATAATAGGAATTATAAAAAGCATCGCTAAAAGAAAAAACAAAAATTAATAAATATCATAAAAAAAACACAAAATCGTTCTCAGTACAAAATACATGGGAGTCCCTACTTGAAAAGGGACATAATTTTACAAATTAACCATAATAGGAACTGTGTCCATATGAAGGTACAAAAGCCTTAATTGAGTAACTAGAACAAAAAAATACATTCACATCAATATATCATGCTATTAAACAAGGATATCATTTTAAATTCATAACAATTGCATAGCTAGAATTAAAAGAAAAGGAACACAATATTATTTTCTTAGACAAACATGAATAACACTACAATCAGTCATTCGAGAAATACGAGTAAGGAACTCAGGAACACCAATTACATTTGAGGGGTGGTTGATGTTTCCACCCTCCCTCACAACCGAGTTCTAGCATCTTGTGTGCTACATTCGAGTCCTTACTTCCACATAAGGAAAAAACCTAAAAAAAATATTTTAATGATGAAGCACCACACTGGTAAATATGTTTTATATGCACAAGGGTAGGTTCCCTTACGAGAGTGGGGGTTATAGTGCGACCAAGGCACAATATGTAGGAGCATCCAAATCAATACAGATACTCAAGCAAGGTCAATAAACAAGGTACCCACTTGTAGCAACATGGAGGGCGGGTGAGAGAAACCCTTACGCTAAATTCCAAGTGATACCACAACAGCGGAATTAACCCGAACATTACATACTTGCCACAAATTCAAGACAAATATGGGATTAAAACATGGTATGCAACAAAATTGGAGGAAGGAATGAGCCAAAACTGTGAATACCAACATAAATAAAAATCACCTGGTTAGAAGCAGTTGTCGCACTGAGTATTTTCCGACCAGCTACAACCGTAAATATGCGTTAGAACCCCAGGCCAGAAACTCAGTTTTAAACACCAGCAAAAACATAATTTAAGGATAGGTGACCATAGGAAACATAAATCACCTCCACCTATTAGTAATCGTCGAACCTCCTCTCTCGCAATGTGATTCTTATGAGCCAACAACTGAACGAAACAAGGAGGCAGTTGCATGCCATACCCAAGCCATTCAAGAAGTTGGGAGAAGTATTAATCATTCCACAGACCCAAAACAGGGGTGAACTCAGACGCAAAATTAAAATGAACGATACCTGCCAATGGTGTGAGGGCTTTAAGGCCCCAGTGGGAAGAACGATGACCATCTCGAGAGAAGAAGCCTGAAAACAAGAGTATAAAACAAAAAACCCTTACGCAAAGAGTGGAAAACAATAGAGACAGAGGAAACGAAATGAAAGGGAGAGTTAAAAAAAGTATAAATTCACCTATGAGTGCATGGGCCGCCAGAAGGATCTTGGAAAATTTTCCAAAGCATATCAGAATCACCATTAAACATACAGGGAAGATCCAGGTATCAGTTTCAAGACCTTGAGTAGGCACAATGAAAAATAGACCAAAAGAAAATTGAAGGAGGGTAAACTAGGGTTAGGGTCAATTCCAAACAAGGATTACCATAGATCTATCCACCACCAATCTCCACCATTAATTCCAGAACCCTCTCGAAAAATAATCATATAAGTGTGGGGGTGTCAAGGCCATGTGAAAAGGGATGATGTGGAGCAATATGAGTAGCAAAGTCGGGTGGCGGTACCATCAACTAAAGTGTTTGGTTGGCCTAATAAACCTTACCCTACCTCTGCTTGATTAACTAGGGTCACACCCTAGATATATGATTAATAGATTGAATATAAAATTTCATAGTCACTTGGTGAAATACGGGTTAACAACATCGAATGGGATGAGTGTAGAAGGACCAAGGTGTCCCTTAGTTTAGAAATAATATATTAACTTCACCTCAAAATAGATTGAAGGTTTTAGGATTGATGACAATAACAAGACTAGTAATTGTAATTTAAGTTTATGGTTATACGAATTGTGATGATAACCAAACTAATGATGGGAACAAGAGTCTAGTAAAAACAAAAAGTATGACAATTTCACTTTAAATGAGATAAGAATGGATAATACCTCTATCATTGAATAATTTTTATTTTTATTTTTTTGGCTTGAGGTATATATTGAACACTTCAATTCTTTGTTGTATTAAATGAGATGTGTGATAAATAGAAAATAGTGTATGTAGTATTTTTAGTATTTTTTTGGTTGTTTATGTAGTTTTTTAATAAAATGAAAGGGAATGTTTATTTTTATAGCATTATTTTTATATTTTTAATTTTTATTATTATGAAATGAATGAGCTTTCTATATTTAAAATGGGAGGAAATTTTGTTTTATGGGGAAATTTACATTGCAAAGTCATGTATAAAGTTATCTGATTGATGAGGTTTTTTTCAAATCCACCATTCTCACACATGTGTGTCATCCTAGGTGCACAACGGTTACAGTATCATCACGTGATTACACTGAAGTTGAAAAACATTGTGCATATATGTACTAAATAATATAAAACTCCTCAAAAAATAATATGAATAGAATATTTGATATACAACAAACATTGAAATTTGTTTTTGAAGTATATTAATAGATTGTTCAAAAGGCAAAATTGCATTCATGAACCATCTCCACCCAATCTCAAATAGTCTCTAAAGTAGATTAAGAACAACTTGTAAAGCACATTTATTAATCATTCTCCTCTTGGAATGTTCATTCTTTGCATCCATGCCAAAACTATGGTACTAATTGGAATAGAGCCAAGTTCTATGTTATCTCGATTTGGTACTTAATATTGTAAAAAAAAAATGCATTATATTTCCTTAAAATATGCTTCCACAAATCAACTTGTACATGAAGAGTGTCCCTTTGATTATCCTTCAATATATTTGAGGTGGATTTTTCCATCCAAATCATCTATCCCTCATCCTCATGTCACGATATAACTAGTAACATATTTCCTTTCTCAAAATGGATCATAAGATTCACTATTGGCTTTAGCTTGTTGCATTTGGGTCCAACATATATTGGTTCATTTGTCACATTATCAAAATTTGCACCCATAATACCTGAAAGATCATGAATTTTATTATTGTCATCACACATAATTTTCCTTGTCTTGTGATAAAAATCCTCGAAAGACGAATCAGTTATGTCCACTATTACATTATCATTATAGTTTTCAACTAATGTATCAAGAACTCTTTCCCAATACTCTACTATATTTTTCCATTCCTCTGTAACAATTCATGAATCCTCATTTCCAATAATTTCCTTCCACATTTTTATGTATTATGTTATTCCTTCCATTGGTTATTTTAATTATACATCATTCTCTTTGGAACATAAGAATTATGACGTCCCTCTCAAAAATTTGGGCGGACCTTCATCATTTATATTCCACAACTCAATTGATTCTAAACACTCAGTATCTCTGATTGATTCTTTGTATCTTAGTATGGGAATATCATTGAGTACAAGAAATTAAATGTATTGGACATTAAGATGTTTGTTTAGTTCATTTCCCCCTCAATGTATCCATCAAGGAAATTTTTGAAGTCGTGCACCTTGTCGATAAGTGCAGGCCAAGGCACTCATTTTTATTCAATTGTGTAATATGGATTCATCATTTCAAGTAAAGAATATACATCTTTACTTTTAAACTTGGAAGATATTCTTCGTACATTGCATCTATATCTTCATGGGTGTGCCCCACGTGCAAGAACCCAACCTCAATAGTGATGAAGACACCCAAAGTAGCTAAAAGTGTAAAAAACATGAAAAGGTATAAATTCTTATTACCACTTGTTGCATAGTCCAACTGTAACAAAAAATTTAGAGGAACAGGTTTAAAATCAACATTTTGATTTTTTTTATATTCCATGAGACATAAAATCATCCTTACACGGTTTACATTTTGGGTAAATACAAGTGTCAATTATTGTGTTTGAAAGGATGTTTCCTGATCTTCCACTTTCATAAATTAGATCACCATACATATCAAGATGTGGGTCCTCTAAGTCTTGCAAGCAATTTTCTAGTGATGCAATAGTAAATTGTGATCCCATATGTACAAATGGTAGGGAGAAATGACCAAAACATCATGTCTTATGCCCATGTTTTAACATGTCATCAATAACAAACTTAAGTTTGTTCTTGCAATCGATTATGGTTTGACATGTAGCCTTGGTATTGAACTATTTGTTTCATCCATTTTATCATGGATAATGCTCAAATACTCCTTTGGAAACCATTTTGACATTATTTTGTGTGCATGGTAGCAATATATTCCACACATAATAATCTTGTTATGTTTCTTCAATCTACCTCGTGCCTTTTCTTCCAACTCTTTTGTTGTCATTAACTTCATTTGTGCTTTCAACACAATAAATTCACTACATTTAATGAACTTGGTGTTCTTTGAAAATTCCGCGTCATGAAAATTAGTATTGCAAATATTTCTCATTGTTGCTTGTGATATTGATGGGTAATTGAGATTTTGAAGAACATCATTGATCTCTTTCAATAAATAATTTTGGGTGTAAGTCAAAAGAAACAATATTAAACGAGTATAATTTCCATATTATTTAACTTGGCTTATTATATTTGGTGAAAAATCAGAATTATCCATTACAATCTTGTGCAATATTTCTCTAGTTGCCATGGTGTCTCCACATTCTTTGCATGTGTTGGTATTACCATGAATGGATTTAATATCTCCATGTTAAAAATTATGTTGGTATTTATATAAGGTGATTTGAAAAATATTATGCATCTTGTACCATGTTTTCTTACATATATGTTGACACGACGAATGTTTGCTATGCCAACAAGGGGAACTAACCCGATTGCATACCCTAATTAGATCTTCTTTCATTTGGAATGGCTAGTTCTAACGAGTTTTAGAGGATCCCGTAAACTGTTATATGTG
Source organism: Pinus taeda (assembly GCA_000404065.3). Classification (NCBI taxonomy): domain Eukaryota; kingdom Viridiplantae; phylum Streptophyta; class Pinopsida; order Pinales; family Pinaceae; genus Pinus; species Pinus taeda. The sequence goes on along the minus strand of APFE030870047.1, from coordinate 24,433 downwards.
TTGAAAGATTGCTTCTTGGAGGAAGACTTCAATTAAATCAACAAACGAAATAGCTAACCTATATGTATCAAATCCTATCTACACTAATTTTAACTACTTATGCTAGTCCTAACTATTCAATCTATCCTACAGGAGCATAACAAAAGGATGTTAAACATCATATACAAATTCCAAGTCCTAATGAATCAATTACTAGTTCACAGATGAACAAGGTTGTATTCAATCTTAATTGCAATCTAATTACTTATACAGGAATACACATTCCTTTCCATACAAATAAAACTTGCAACTGATGTTTAACAAGGCCTCGAATTAGCAGTCGCTCATGAATTAACCATGATAACAAATCATATTTGAATAAACAATACTAGCCGCGCGCTGCCTGTTATCAATATGAACAAAACAGATCACATTTATATTTATGCCAGCAATGACATCATGATTATAAACACATGAAAGGAGAGGCAAATGAATTTGAATAAAGGCTCTTTCTCGACCACAGAGTCTTATTTATTCATAATAAACAAAAAGTTGTTCTGCCCAAAAAATAATACTCCTCTCATCTTCGGAGGTATTACTTATACTGCAGGAAATGAATCTCAGTCTTCCCTTAACTTTTCACCTCCCCCCTGTTTTTTTTCAATATACAAATCAGAATATACAGACATAGAATAGTCGGTGAAACTTCTAAAATGTAGAAGGCATACCTGCTGCAATGCTTCCTTTTATGGGGAAGTGAATGGATGTTGATTAAAAGAGAATCATTGCATGTCATCCTTCACACTTCTATTGAGCGGACGTTATTCCCTATCATTTCCTAAAGGAAGCTGAAGACACCACACTCATCATTCCACATCTGGCATGGTTCAAGGTTTGTTTGTAGGCAATAACATCTTGATGTATCGGTGTTGTGCTTCCTCTTGACATGGAGTGTGCCTCCATTATGCACACTGGCGGTTCATATCCCTTTCTGCAGAATATGCCTTTGCAATATTGACACCGGTGGTTCAGAGGTGTCATCTTGATATAATTTACCTTTATCTGCAACCGGGTCCACTCGAACTCGCCTGCAGAGATAATTCATATGAGAAATATGACAAACATGCTCACAAACAAACCTTACATTTAGCCACAATTTTATTTAATCTTACAACGCAGAGCAACTATGATTATCAAACCACCGAACCTGCTATGACATGTATTTCTGTTGCCCATAATATTCATTTTTATTCAAGGATTTCTTTAACAATGCTTCAAAAATAGACCATTCACTTTATGAGATTTTCCCTTGAAAACCCAGACTGGAGCCTTTTATCACAATACATAGGAAAACACAGGAAAACCCGTGGCCGAGCCATAAGGCTAGACTTCAAATAATATATACCCTTTTTTTGGGTGTATAATTATCACCGGGTCCATTAATCACATAGCACCTTATGTTTAAGCTTTGGGATCTGCCGATTGCGATTAGCGATAGGGGAGAGCAGACCCAAAATATATATGTGTCACGGTTCATAATCCTTTCGGATCTGCCACATAAAATTTCCATTTGAAAACCCAAACCACAACATATTATCGAAATACATGGGAATACATTTGAAAACCTGTGGCCGACCATAAGGCCAGACTTGAAATATTATGCACCCAGGTCTAAATTTATCGGTGGGTTTGCCACATCACATCGTGCTTTATGTATATGCCATGGACTCTACCGATTGCGATTGCGATAGGGGAAAGCGGACCTGAAATATATATATTATGTTTAATGATCCTGGTGGGTCCAACAGATCACGATGCACCTTATATACAAGCCTTGGGCTCCAAAAATTGCGATATGTGATTGGCTCCAAACCCAAAATATAGATATTATGGTTAATAATGTCATCGAGTTCAGTGCCTCATGATACATGTTGTGTGTCAAGGTTGATTGCGATAAGTGAAAAAGGGTAAATTATGCATGTTTTGCAAAGCATTCCTATTATAAAGAGTTATAATGGGAATAAAGATGTGATAGAAGGTTTTGTGGGTTGAATCCAAATACAACCATAATAGAGAGTGGGGGTCGGTTATATGCATGGGCATAGAGCACCATGAAGGTTTATGGGGATTGAGAAGTCCCAATGAAGGAAGTGAATGAAGGGATAGACTAAGTCATGAATGAACCATGCAGTAGAGATTTATTCAAGGGGGGCCTTGACCATTAAGAATTGAAGATTTGACTCGACACAGAGTTAAAATCTCAGAGATAAAAATAGATCATTCGGAAAAGTGAAAGATCAAACATCTAGGGGACACATTCAAATTTGCTATCAGAGCATGTTTTAATAGGGTGGTGGTTGTGGCCACAACAAATGGTGAATCTCTTGGTGAACTAGTTATCTTTGTTTCCAAATAAACCTTGGATCAATAGAACATCAGGGTGTTAAGATAAACTCGAAATGTAAACTGTATAGATGACAGGCATGGGTTCCACTTCAACATTAATTTCTTCAGGTGGGATAAATACAAATAGCTTCAACTTACTGATAGGGTTTTGACAAGCATTCTCCAATGGTAGTATTATGGGATTTATTGACCTTCCTTTACTTTTTTTCTACTTTCAAAACTCCTTTCGGGGCCATCACTGGTCTACCAATACCTATTTAGGTGTGTACCTTAGCTCTTTATCGCTCATCAAACTTGATGTAGATATGTTTATCTGCACTTTATGTAAGAATTTCAGTGCTATATTTTCATATGATTGAATGGGGCGCAGTCATGGGTCATGCCATATTTTTAAACCACTTAAGCAGGGTGGGCTTGCTGTGTCAATTATTACTCTAAGCCCAGCAACAGTCCCTACTCCAACCGGCTTCCCAAACAATTTGTCCTTCTTGATTGGCACAAGAACTCAACATTTCATTTTCTTTTACATAAGTCCTTCCAGTTTCAGGCACAAGAACTAAAGCACAATTGGATTTGCCACATGATATGTCACAGTGAGCTTAGCCCATGAAAGGAGGTTTACTTGTAGATGACAAGTATTGGAAAACTTAGTCTGATGGATGGGACAAATGGAGAATAAATTCAAACCTTATAGGAAAGTATAGGCTAGGTCTGAGTGGGATTTTAAAATGCAGCGTTCTGCCATGCCAACCTAGTTGTGGTTAGACATTTTTTCATTTTACAAGATGTACCTACATGCTCTAGGTATCCAGGTCATCAGTACCTAGCTCCCAACAGATTCTAATGACTGGCTTCGGTTTGAATTCCACCGCTAATTTTCCAGTTCTCATGAGCTCATTGAAAGTTTGTTTGATTTGCAAGGTAACGATGGATTTAGGATCAGCAAGTCCATCAGCAGGTTAATGAGGGAGGAAAAAGTTGAAGGTGGTGAATGAGGGCAATATGAAGAGAGTTATAAGAGGTGAAAATGAGACTGGATGATCGAAATCAGTTGGCTGAAAAGGGTTGAAATCCAAAATAGAAGGAAAATAAACTTCGCAGAAAAACAAGAATAGGAAGGACGAAAATATAACTAAGCTAACATCAAAATAAAATGAATTCTAACCTACTTAGGAGGTAACCACCATGTGGTGGCTACTGGAAGTATCTCTTAAGATGTTGGCCATTAACAGGGAGTTTTTTAGTTTCTCCCTATAAAGTTTTCAATCTGTAAGTTCCCTGACCAATTTTTTCCACCTTGGAATGGGCCCAGCCATAAGTGTTGGAACTTCGTGTGTTTAACTTTTGGCTCATTCAACTTGTCCCATTTCAGGACTAGCTCTCCTACCTAGTAATATTTATCTCTTGACAGATGGCAATCAAACCATCTTTTCACAATCATTTGGTGATTTCTAGATTTATTTCTAGCCTTATCTCTCAATTCCTCCAACCTCACTAGTTGGTTGATCCGTTTTTTAAGTAAGGCTGAAGGGGTCCCACTTGAAGCTTGGGAGAGTTGTAAGGAGGGAAGGATAACATTGGGAGGTAGGATGGCTTCCTGTCCATAGATGAGCAAGTATGGGGAGTATCCAAATGCCACTTTTGGGGTGACTCTATTGGCCCAAAGGGCATTTGTTAGAGTGCTGTGCTCATTCCTCTTGTTGTCAACGATAGATTTACAAATTATGCAGATGAGGTTTTTATTTGAGGACTCTGCAACTCCATTTCCGTGGGGGTAATAGTTTGATGCATACATTATGTGAATTAATTTATCAATAGCAAATTCAGTCAATTTCAGTGATGAAAAGTAAGAAGAATTGTCAAATATGAGAGCGTTAGGGATGGAAAACCTGTTGATAATAAATTTCTCAATAAATGATATTACCTCGTCTTAGTTTACCTTTTGAAGCGGGATGGATTCGATCCATCTGGTGAAGTAGTCGATCGTCATGAGTGTATACTTGTGCTGCTATGAAGAGTTTGGAGTAATCTCGCCTATGACATCTAGGTCCCATTGCTGGAATGTGCGATAAATCATAATGTGCCTGAGGGGAATGACTGGCTTTCTTTCTCGTCCTACAACAATTTGACATAACTTGCATTTCCGAGTGGAGGCATGCGAGTCTCTAAATACTGTGGGCCAATAATATCCATCTCTTAATATTTTGTGGGCAGTGGTATCTCCGCCAAAGTGACCACATGTTGGGCCGTCGTGCATTTCTTTCAAGACATGATTGACATCATCCTTTTCCAAACACCTCAGTAAGATTCCATCATAATTTTTTCTGTATAATGTGTCATTGGCCAAGTGATAATGATTAGATTTCAGTCTGAGTGCTCTCCTTTGTGATGCATCCATGTGTTCAAGACACGATCCTTGTGTGAGATAAAAGCATATGTCGTAATACCATGATTCAGGATCCAAAAGGGCTTCCGATGTTTCATGCTCACACATCAGCATCTCATTAACCCATAGGGGCTCCTCCTTGAATTCTACTTGTGCATTTTGCATGATTTGTGCACCTGGTTCTTCAAACACCCCTCCTTTATCCGCCAAGGCTTTTGCTGCTAGCCTACACAATCCTTACCCTCGAAATATCTTCACCGGCTTAATCTCAAGGTCGAATTCCTGAAGTGAGGTTATCCAATTCCCTCTATGTTCACCCATTTCTTTATGCATGAAGAGGGCTCTTACGACAATATGGGGAATGATTACTTTACTCCTAGCCTTTAATAAATAAGGGCAGAAGTGTTTTATGGCACTAAAAACTGCAAAGCCTTGCTTCTCCATGTCTGGGTAGTTCAGTTCTGCTCCATGAATATTAGAGCTCATATAAGAGATAGGGACTTCATTGCCATCATAATTTTTTTTGGTGAGGAGTGCGACATATGAAACATCAGAGGCAAAAGTGTACAATAACAATTCCTTATCTAAATTGGCGCTGACCAATGCGGGGGCTTATACGATGGCCTCGTTAATTTTCTGAAACGATTTCTTAGCTTCATCACTCCACCTATACACAACATCTTTCTTCATCATCAGCTGCATGGGATGCACTATTTTTGCGAAACCTGAAACGAATTTCCTAATGAAATTAATTTTCCCGAAGAAAGATTGCATTGCCTTTTTATTTGCAGGGGATTGTATTCTCATGATGGTCTCTATTCTTTCGAGATCAATAACAATCCCTTCTTTGGAGAGGATGTGACCCAGTAGTTTCCCTTCTGTAACTGCGAAAATGCACTTCTTGGGGTTCAACAGTATTACTTACCTTTGACATATTTAGAAATTTTGTTTCAGGTGATAGATATGATCCCTTTTGTGATACAAATATACAGTAATGTCATCCATGTACACTACTACTGATCTGTTAATCGACCCTCAGAAAGATATGTCCATATCTCTCTGGAATGTGGCGCCTACATTAATAATTCCAAAAGGAATTTTACGATATGTGTAAGTGACCCATTTAGTATTGAAGGTTGTCTTGAGCTAATCTCCATTTGCCATGGACACTTGATGATATCCCGAAAAACCATCCAATAGGGACAACATTTCAGACCTAGAAACGCACTAAAGAATGTGTTCCATAGAAGGGACAGGATAATTATCTTTCTACAATGCTTTGTTCAGGTTTTTGAAATTGATACATAATTTGATGTCTCCATTTTTCTTTCTTAGTGGCACGAGATTGGCTACCCAGTAGGTGTGCCTGATAGGGAAAATGATTTTGGCGTCCAACATTTTGTTTAATTATTTCTTCACCAATGGTTCCAGGCTTGGATGTATCTATCGAAGCTTTTGTTTGTATGGCCTAACATCCTTCTCCAATAGAATCACATGCTGCATAACCCTGGTATCAAAGGTTTTCAAGTCGCCATATGTCCATGAAAAGACATCCTTGCACTATTTAAATAGCTTAACAAATGCAGCCCTTCCTTGTAGAGAGCATCCTAAGCCCAAATTAACAATTTTTGGTTCTTCTTTGGTTCCAAGGTTGACCAATTCATACTTCATGGATGAGATATGCATTTTGCAGTTAACCGACTTCTTGAATTTATCATGCAAGTCATACAAGTGTTCCATCTTAACAATCGACTTGGGAATTATATTGGATTGATCCTTTTCCTCATCTTCCCTCTCATTCATAAGCATGTCATGCTCTTTTTCATCAATGATTGCATTTTTGAATGCCTTCTCATAGTGCAGGAACTTAAGGATTTTCTCGTCATCTTCTAACATCTGCCAATTTGAGATGTTATCAGGCACGGATGGTCTGAAAATCAATTCAACATAATATTTATTCTTGTTTAATCTAATATCAGGCAAAAGTTTTGAAGCCATACTAGCCATCAGATCAGTATCTTGGTTTTTCTGTCAAGGTATGTATGTGATATTAAAAGAATAAAAATTGTCAATTAAGCTCTATACATCATGTTAGTAACTTACTAGGTGTGGCAAATTGCAATGTATCCTTTTCCTTACCTGGCTGAAAATTATCTGTGAGTCACCAAAAACTTTAAGATTTTTCGCCTTCATATCAATGGATTTCTTTAGGCCCTGCAGCAAGCCTTCATATTTTTCCATGTTGTTGGTGTGCACGAACTCTAACAGGCTAGCCATCAGATGTTGGTTCCCTTGCGGGTCAATGAGAATACTCCCAACACCTACACCTTCAAGGTAGTTTGAGCCATCAAAATAGAGTATCCAAAATATAGAATCTCATGTTACATCAATTGAGCTGCTTTGTACGAAATTAGTCCTATCATCTACTAAAATATATGATAATCCATCAGTTGGATTGTAGGGGAGAGCTTCCAACTATGTGTTTGTCACAATTTCTTCAATTGTCTTTGCATGGAATTCTCTGAAACAGGTTTCAATGACACAAACGTCAAAACTATAATTCGCAAGGATAGAGTTGGTAAACATTACAGGTATATTGGGGTTGTTTAGTTCTATCACTACATACTTCATGTATATTTCTCAATCAAGTCTCGTCATATCACCTTTTCCCTTTTGTGGCAGCAAGAGATGGGACCAATCAGTTGAGAAATATCCATTTAGTTTTGCTGACCAATCCCTACTAAGAATCATTCCATAAGCCTTGGGTATGTCGACTACCACTATGTCAATGACTTGTGTGTATTGTGGTTTGGTAACCATATGAATCAACACATATTTCAATTCCCCAATTACTTTCACATTTGTTCTGTCCAATTGCATAATTCAAGTTCTAGTTTTCTTGGGTATCACGCGAAGTCTTTAGGCAACAACACAAGGCATAACAGTGGACGAGGCACCAGAATCTACCAAGCAATTATGTACGTTCATTTTGAAGATTTAAAATGTGATAAGGAAAGGTGGAGTCATGGATTTTTATTTCCTTCTTATCATGGCTACACTCACATCTTGGGGTGTTCAATCTATTTTTGACATAGTGGCTTGCATGGCTGGTGGCTTTTGGGATGTACTGGAGGTACTAACGGGTCTGGACATCAAAGTTTTGGTTTGACTACTTGGATTGGTGGGAGATTTGCCATTCCATTCATTCATAGCTTTCAAGAGCAGATCTCTTTGTTGTGTTAATTTTAGCAAACTGAAGTATGTGATATTAGCTTAGGATTTCTTAAGATCATCCACAATATTCTAATCATTGTTATAAACAAGGTAGGGCATAGTAAACATACCTGTTTTGCCATTATTAGGTTGGATTTTACCATTTTGGGTCGCCTTCATTGCACTCGGAGATGTATTATCTTTTTGTGGATAGTTCACAACTGGAGTACTTTTCGAATCACCACTAGAACTACCCTTCTCAATAGGAACTTTGGGAGTGGATACCTTGAAAGGGCGAACATCTTTCTTTGTGTGGTCTACAGGCTCCATCATGTTCGCAAGTGGCCCCTTACTTCGTGTGTGGATTTCATTAGTGTGGATTTCTGCAGTATTATCTCCTTCGTCGTCACCGTTCTCATTTGTATAGAAATCCCATAGTAATTGATTTGAGATTCTTCGTCCAAGGACTCTTCTACTTGGTATTCTTCCTCATTTTCTTGTTCTGGCTCCAACTCCACTATACTAGGTTCTTCGTTGTTAAGGAGCGATCTGATAAGAGCCAGATCTTCCATACTTAAATTCCCTTCATTGGGTGAAGCAGGCAGTGCAAGTTGACCATGACCACCTTCTATCTTCTTATGATAGAAAGGTTTGAAAGATTTTCTGTTGTTATAAAATCCTCCATTCCCACTTGTATTCTCTCCAGAATTCCTTTTCATATCGATGACTGTGTTTGTCAATTTCTTAATGATCTGATGCAAACCTTCCACATCTATGGTATCCTTTTCTTTGATTCGAGCCCCTTTGTTATCAATCCCATTATTCTTCTTGGATGATTGAGAAGCTTTCTTTTCTTTAATTGTATGATGACATGCTGTGAGACTAATCATTTCATTCTAAACTTTTACTGCTTCATCGATAGCAACCTGTAAGGTTTGTGTGTTACTCCTTTTGACCCACATTGTAGTAGGGATAGGGAGAGTAGTGATGTAGAATTACATGGGCACCTCCTCAGTAGGTCTAGCATTAGTCATGATTCTATTGAACAAAGTGTTTAACCGAATGATAAAATCACTAACCTTTTCTTTGGTTTCCATTTTCAAACAGGATAGTTCCAAGACTAAGGCCGCAGGTGTTTTGTCATTGCCAAAATTGTCTAAAAAGGACTCTTGAAAGGCGACCCATGAGGTGATCGATCCTATTCTCAAGCTAAAGTACCATTGGAGGCTGCACCAATCAGAGTAAAAGGGAATAAGTGACATACTATATCTTCATCGGCTACCCCCACCATACGCATGGCCAGGAAGAAAGAATGAATATGGTTATCAATGGTGTCTCCCCGATTAGAGTTGAATTTAGGTAGTACTCTTTCTGCATTCTTGGGTAAGGGATGCTTCTGCCCAGGTACCGCTACGGCATCCTAAGCGAGCCAAGGAGGGAGTGCTCCCGGAGGAGGTGGGAGTTGGTTCCCAGCCGGTTGAAGTTGATTCCCACCTGGAAGAGGAACATTAGCATTATTATGGATAGGAAGGTTTTGGTTGAAGGTTTCTTTGAGGCATTCTTTATTAGGATCTCCCAAATCAGGCCAAAGATTACCTTTAGAGAGTGGATCCTCAAGAATTTCTTCCCAAAGAGTGTCGATACTTTGCAAGGACTCTAGCATAATATCTTTAAGAGACAGGGCTACAGATGTCTCTTCATTTATGGAACAGATCCTTGGCTTTCTTTTAGTTGTAGGAGGTAAAGAGTGAAAGATGGTGAGCTGAGAGAGGGAACGAGTGTAAGCCCGAGTAGGTACTCTGACTAGTTGTTCCTGAGTGATAGGATACTCCCACAGTGTCTCTGCTTCAAGTGACCCAAGCACGGCACCTTGAGGGATCTCTGTTTCTTCGAAATGAGGCTTTTCTAAATGGGAGGAAGGATCTTTTTGACCTTTATGATCGATGCATTAATCTTTTCAAATCCATGCGCAACATTTATAGATGAAATCATAAAAATCTGTGGACGGCAGTTCAAGCCCTCCTTCTAGCACCAATTTGTTGATGTGGTGAATGTTCGTTATGGAAACAAGGGGAACTAACCCGATTTAATACCCCAATTAGATCTACTTTCGTTTGGAATGGCTAGTTGCGATGGGTTTTAGAGGATCCCGTAAACGGTTATGTGTGTTGAAATATTTCTCCTTGCAGGAAGACTTCAATTAAATCAACAAACGAAACAACTAACCTATATGTATCAAATCGTATCTACACTAATTCTAACTACTTATGCTAGTCCTAACTATTCTAATCTATCCTACAAGAGCATAACAAAAGGAAGTTAAACATCATATATAAATTCCAAGTCCTAAAGAATCAATTACTGGTTCATAGATGAACAAGGCTATATTGGATCTTCATTGCAATCTAATTACTTATATAGGAATATACATTCCTTTCCATACAAATAAAACTTGCAACTGATGTTTAACAAGGTCTCGAATCAGTAATCGCTCATGAATTAACCATGGTAACAAATCATATTTGAATAACCAAGACTGGCCACGAACTGTCTGTTATCAATATGCACAAAACAAATCACATTTATATTTATGCCAACAATGACATCTTGATTCTAAACACAAGAAAGGAGAGGCAAATGAATATGAAAAAATTCCCTTTCTCAACCAAACAATCTTCTTTATTCATAATAAATCAAAAGCTATTCTACCCAAGAAAAAGGTCCTCCTCTCATCTCCAGAGGTAATAATTATACCGCTGGAAATGACCCTCAGTCTTCCCTTAACTTTTCACCTCCCCCCTGTTCTTTTTCAATATACAAATCAAAATATACAGACGTAGAACAATCAGTGTAACTACTGACACGTAGAAGGCGTATTTGCTACAATGCTTCCTTTTCTAGGGAAATGAATGGATGTTGATTAAAAGAGAATCATTGCATGTCATCCCTTTGCACCTGTATTGAGCAGACGTTATTCCCTATCATTTCCTGAAGGAAACTGAAGACAATGTGCTCATCATTCCACATCTAGCATGATTGAAGGTTTGTTTGGAGGTAATAACATATTGATGTATCGACACTGTGCTTCTTCTTGACATGGAGCGTGCCTCCATTATTCACTATGGCGGTTCATATCCCTTTCTGCAGAATATGCCTTTGCAATATCGACATCAGTGGTGCAGAGGTGTCATCTTGATATAATTTTCCTTTATCCAGTACCGGTTCCTCTCGAACTCACCTATAGAAATAATTCATATGAGAAATATGACAAACATGCTCACAAACAAACCATGCATTCAGCCACAATTTCTATTTAATCTTACAACGCAGAGAAACTATGATTATCAAACCACCGAACCTGCTATGACATGTATTTTCGTTGCCAAATATATTCATTTTTACTTGAGGATTTCTTTAACAATGCTTCAGAAGAAGAACATTCACTTTACAGGATTTTCCCTTGAACATCCAGACTGAAGCCTTTTATCGCAATACACAGGAAAACACGGGAAAACCTGTGGCCGAGCCATAAGGCCGGACTTCAAATAATATATACATGGTCGTATATTTATCAACGGGTCCATTAATCACATAGCGCCTTATGTTTAAGCTTTTGGATCTATCGATTGTGATTAGCGATAGGGGAGAGCGAACCCGAAATATATATGTGTCGCGGTTCATAATCCCTTCGGATCCACCACATCACATCGTTCCTTATGTATATGCCATGGACTCTACCGATTGTGATTGCAATAGGGGAAAGCCGCTCAAAATATATATATTATGTTTAATGATCCTAGCGGGTCCGATAGATCATGGTGCGCCTTATATACAAGCCCTGGGCTCTGTCGATTGCAATATGTGATGGGCTCTAGACCCAAAATATATATATTATGGTTAATAATGTCGTCGAGTTCGGTGCCTCATGGTACGTGTTGTGTGTCAATGTTGATTGCGATAAGTGAAAAAGGGTAAACTATGCATGTTTTGCGAAGCATTCTTATTATAAAGAGTTATAATGGGAATAAAGATGCGATAGAAGGTTTTGTGGTTTGAATCCAAATACAACCATAATAGAGATTGGGGGTTGGTTATATGCATGGGCATAGAGCACCATGAAGGTTTATGGGGATTGAGAAGTCCCGATGAAGGAAATTAATGAAGGGCTAGACTCGGTCACGAATGAACCATGCAGCAGAGATTTATTCAAGGGGGCTCTTGACCATTAAGAATTGATGATTTGACTCAGCACAGAGTTAAAATCCCAAAGATAAAAACAGACCCTTCGGAGAAGTGAAAGATCAAACATCTAAGGGACTCATTCAAATTTTCTATCAGAGAATGTTTTAATAGGGTGGTTGTTGTGGCCACAACAATATAATATGCCTATTAAATATCATGTCCTTACTTTTCTAACAATATGCAGTAGACCATGGCCATGGCTACCTGACATGACTTTCTCTAAGAGGAGTGAATTCGGTACAAATTCCCTTATACAATTTTAAATTTGTGTATTTAAAACACCTTATAGCTACTACAATGGCATTGTTTTCCACATGCTCAAGACATTGTTTCTTGCAACATTTAATTGCTTCCAAAAGTCGAATTTCATTCTCTTCATCTATTTGTGATTGAAATTTTACAATTATTTTGGTATTCATAACTAAGTTAATCCTTCATAAGGCCTTGTTACATACATATAAATTGGTTTTAGATAGTTTTCATTATAAATATCCCCATCCCAACTACTTAAGGGACTTGTCTCCTCTATAACATTCCATATTTCCATTTCCTTGGGTGGCTCCTTGAACCTTTTCTTGACCCTTAACGTATCACCTTTGTTGAATATGAACTTATTGATTGATTATCTACGCAAATTTTTTTATAGATATCCCCAATCCTACATATTTGGAAATTGTTGTCTATCTCTTCCATAAAAACACCAAATTCCATTTCACCTAGTCTTCTCCCTGAACCATATCATCCTTATAAACACTAACTATCATTCCTTTGATAATGCAAATTCTTGTTCTTTTGCATTCATGTGTAAGATAAAAATTTGTACATATGAAGGTAATCCCATCCCAGGGAATATTTATGGCATGATAATGATAGTGAGGTTCAAAATCTAATTCTGTCCAAATCTCATAAGATTCTAATGCATTTCCTAGTGTATGCTCAAATCGTTTTGGATGTGGTAGAGGAGCCTCATGTTTTAACACCTTATCAATTATAACCACCATGCATCCTTTCTTTACCATCCTTCCTTGCACCTTCTTCCCAATCTCTATATTTAATATGGATCCCTCACCCACTTTCACCCCATCTTGTAGAAGATATACCTTGTCTCTAGGAGAAAATGTAGAAGAACCATTTGCACCTATAAACTAAAGTAAATAAGCTTATTATTTGATAATAAAAAAACTTTAGTATATTCTCAATAACACTTAAAAATGCTTAAATATTTTGATTTACCTATGTTGAGCCTCTTTTGTTGATGAACTTCCCCTTCATCAACATCCTCTACAATCAAACGTGGTTGAGTGACATTAATTATTATCACTATAACATACTCTACATTAACACTTTATTTAGCATAATAAGTTCCAGTCTCCATAGTTTCAACCCTTCAAAGCCTAAGAACTTGACAATAAATTAGGAGTTCCACATAATTCACTTTTGACAAAATTGTGTTTTCCATTGTAACTTGTAATAATTCTATAATAATTCAATTGTAATGTGTAATTAAGGTTAAACCATGTAAAGTATTATTTAATATTTCAACCGAAACCCAACTTTCAAAAAAGTAATATGGATGGAATATTTTATAATATTATGGTAGCCATTTTGTGTTTATTAAAACATTGTTCTCCAAGGTAGCATTATAGAATGATAAATATTACCTCAGATAAACCACCAAGTTCATATTTAACTTTGGAAATGACACTTGTATTATTAATCTATCTCTACAAGTAATGCTCATAAGACTTTTTTAGAACTTGGAGAACCACAACATGGTCCTTTGGAAAACAAAAGAATGTTCAAAATTGATGCTACATAAGATTTTTAAAAGCCCTATGTGAAGCATAAATTATAGTTATATCTCTCTTAGTGAATATGTTTTTTATTTAAACTTGACATTTGTAAGTAATTCTAGAGGATTTCTTTGACATAAAAATTATAATACTATAAATACTATATAATTCTTATTTTTATTTTGAAAGTTTTGATATTATGTTTCAAAAATTTAGTTCCAATGTTAGGACTCGCTACCTTACATATATGAGGACATACTATTTAGTATGGATACATAGAGATGTTAAACTCTAGGTCCTCGAAAAGTGTAGATTTGGGTTTTGTTAGACAGTTGAATTGATGAAGAAAAGTGTAACCTTATGCATCTAAAAATTAGTGAAATTTATTTCGAAATCCCATAGCTATACAACATAATGAGAGAAGAATGATATGTTGTTAAAATCATTTTCTTGTCAATTTATAGTCACATACTTATGCATTGAAAGAAAAGTACATAGTGCTTCAATTATACACTTATTCATAAAATTCAAAAATGCATAGATATTGTATTTTATACATGGCATAGTCCCTATAATATGTGTGTGTTACATTTAATCCTATCACAAACACAAACATATTGCCAGTAACAACATTTTAGAGAATAATAAGCCTAATGCATTGTATATTTCCTTCTAACTCAAACAAAAGCACGTCGCCAATAACAACACTATAAGGTGAAAAAAATCTAACACATGCAAGATATCCTTCTAGTGCAAACACACAAATGACAACATTGAAGGGTGAAAGGAATTTAGTGCATGCAATATTAAATTCTAGCACATGCACAAGCATGTCATTGATAAAAACATTGGAACACAAAAAGAAATCTTGTATTTGTGTAGGAACGAAAATTAACAAGCTAGATTTGTTTTACCTTGCAATGCTTGTGTTTATGCTAGAAGGAAATCTAGCACATGTTACATTTGATTTACTTTGCAATTTTTGGTGTTTGTGCTATAAACAAAAGGAAATATAGAATACATTAGACTTGTTTACTTTGTAATTTTGGTGTTTGTACTACAAACAAATCTAGCACATTCTAGAATTGTTTTACCTTACAATGCTTTTGTTTATGGTAGAAGAAAATATATTGCATGTTAGATTTGTTTTACCTTAAAATGCATATGTTTGTTCTTTTGTTTTACTCTGTAATGTTGGTATTTTTTTCTTTTGTTTTACTTTGTAATGATTTTGTTCTTTGACTTACACTACATTTGGTTTACCTTACAATGTTTGTGCTAGAAACAAATCTAATGCACAATAGATTTATTTTACCCTTCAATGTTTTTGTTCATGGTTTTGTTTTACATTGCAATGCTTTTGTTTGTGTTTTCCCTCACACTAGATTTCTTTTTACCCTACAATATGAATGTCTGTGTTAGAAACAAATCAATTGTGTGCTAGATCTGTTTTACCTCATAATTCATGTCTTTATCCTACAAGGAAATCTAGTTTGTGTTAAATTTGTTTTACTTTACAATGTTGGTACTTGTGTTAGAAATAAATCTAGCATGAACTAGGTTTCTTTTACCTTGAAATGCCTTCTTTGTGATAAAAAGAAATCCAATGTGATATTTTTTTTACCTCACAATATCTATGTTTATGGTAGAAGGAAATCTAGCACATATTAAATTTATTTTAATTTGCAATATCAGTGTTTGTGGTAGAAAGAATTTAGCACACACTAATTTTAATATACTTTAAAATTCTTTTGTTTATGCTAGAAACAAAACTAGTAGGCACTATATATTTTTTTATCCTGCAATGCCTTTCTTTGTGCTAAAAAGAAATCTAGTGCACACTAGATTTATATTTCCTTGTAATGCTTGTGTTTGTGGTTTAAGTTTTTACCCTTTAGTGCTTTTCTATTTCTCCTTACATTAGATTTATTTTAATTTGCAATGTTTTGTAAGGATATTGTGTCACACCCTAGGATTTTATTTAATTCCCCGTAACCATATACAGTGAAAGATTCGACAATACTACAAGTGCGAAGGTTATAGATACGACAAAGAAAGGTTACAATAATTGACAAAGGAAACGTTCATCATGGATTTCGTTTCCCCAGAAGATCTGAAGGAAGAAAGACTTAGGTTATTTTAGGAAACAACTTTGACAAGAGTCCATCAATTGAAAACCATAGAAGGATACAAATGGTGGTTTCATCTCTTATATACATTACAAGTTAGATTTATTGTAGATATCCTCTTGGACGATTGACCGAGAGACCCTTTCCTCGAGTAGCCGAGAACTCCTCTATTGATAGGAAGTGAGAATAGAAACAAGAAGTCCATGAGACGTTCTTGTCTCGAGATGGAAATCTCTAAAACATTCCATCAGAGGACCATTTTCAACCAAGATCCGAGATTGGGTCAAATAACGACGTGGAAAGAAATGGAGATTTTTTTTTGTCTTCGATTATGTTTCTTGGGTCGTAATATTGTTGAGGAAGCAATGCACTTTGTGAAGGTTCTTTTTGAGATCCGATATCTGAGGGATTTGGTCCCATAGTAAGTTCCTTAAAACTTTGAATGAGTCAATAGTGTTATGAGAGGACGTTCACATATGTGTTGTATGGAAGTTAAAAAAGGAACTGTGAGGAAGGGACCTTATCTTGGTTAACAATTTTGTAAATATGTTGAGCCAAAGTGAAAAAAAAGAGAGAAAAGAAAAACACAGTTACAAACCCTCAAAGAGATTTGTCTCTCATCAGTTTAAATAAACGAAGATGCACAAAATTCCTCCGACAAGTAAATGATTATAGACTGGTAAAAGAAAAAAAAAAAAAAAAAAAAAAAAAAATATGAATTGTTTGTAAACATTAATTGTGAAAAAATGCAATATGGTCACAAAGCTAAGTAGAATCTATCCAATATCCCTACAAAAAACAAATGACCAAATGATATGGTAGACAAGAATATTATTACAACCAAATACAAACCATAAAGATCAAACACTAGTAATTAAATGAAAAAAATCTTATCTATTCATTGAAATTGCACATATTTCAAGGTTAGGCAATGTTAAGGAAGGTGGAGCCACCTTCATGGTTTAACAGAGTCATTCCACGTTTACAATGAAAAACCAAGTAAAAAGTTTCTTTAATTTCTACTCAAGCGCAATGAAAGGCTTATTATATGGATAACCTTAAAATATAAACAAACAATAGATATATATAATGTAGAAATTGAATAATGAGTGCTATATACATGTTCCATATGGCACAACTAAGGCATTATAAAAGGTTAATAAATTCCTTTATATAGTTACAGGTTGTGACTTGAATATTGAAAATGTAAAAGGCCATTGATATGGGTATCTTGACCGTGCAAGGTTCATCAGTCTGGTAAATTAAAGGCCACACCTTTTCTAATTGAACCTTAAGATAAACATTAAGGGAGAAGGTGTAAAAACCCCATAAAGTTTCATTTTGGCCACCAGACCCCCCATACATATATATATATATCTATCTATGTGTGTTAGTTAATATATTATTTTAGGAATAATCTCGTGAATGAATATATGTTGGAACAATTCTTCGCATTAATTTTAATGAAGAATGTAAGGATTATCTAAGCTAAATTAGATTCTTATAGTTATAATGATGGTATTAATTATCGTCGAATAGAAGTCTTATAGTGATTCCAAGAGAAACAATAATTTTAGCATAAATATCATTAAAATGATAGTTGGGAAGTATATAGTTAAATTGAAATGTACGTAAAATAGAGTAAGAAAAACTTTGTGTTAAGATTTAAGGTTGTAACTTGTATTTAGGTATTATAAAATAATAGTGGACAGTGATCACGATTGTGTCAAAATATTAAAATATAAACAAGGGGGATATCGTGCGAGTAAAATATTTAAATTAAATTAAAAAAAAAATGTGTTTAGGTAGGTATGTTACATGTGGTATCAGATTTGTATGTTAAAGCATCAAGCCTTTATGGGTCCTAACTAAAACATTATTTTTTGTAACGTACAAAAATAAAAATTACTACAAAAATAAAATGGAAGAATGGTTGAAGATAATAATAAGCATACTTTTATAGGATAAAACCTAAAGTGGGTAGAGAGCAAGATTTTGAGAAAGGAATGATGAGGGGAGAAATTAGAAATCAAAATAACCATGAATATGATATTTCACAAGTAGTCCATATTATAAAAGAAGATTTATATAGTGTAAAAGCTATGGAGGAGAAATTGTCTAAGGCAAGAGATGAATAAGAAGACATAAATAGCTACATACCACGAGGTTAGAAAAAAACAAAGGTAGTATGGAAGTTCAAAAAAATAATAAGAAAATGTCTAGAAGTCAATCACCAACTAAAACTGAACCAATAACTTCTAGTGAGAGTCAAACTCCTACGTTTAATGATGAAATGTAAGAAAAAAAGTTAGGAAGTAGTGCTTCTGCGTCAAAGAAGAAAAAAGTTGTATCCCAACAACAAAGTGTATTTAAAAGGACTAGTCCTCCAAATATTGATGGAAATATAAAGAAGGGGAAAAATCTTGACTTCTGAATATGTACAAATATTTTGAGGTCTATAATTACCCTATTAAAGTGAGGGTCAAACTAGTTACATAGTAGTTGAATGGAAAATCATATTTATGGTGGGAAGAAAATAAAGAAATAAAGAAAACTAGAGCCAAAACCTTGACCTAGAAATTATTCAACAATAAGTATTTAATAGAGAGGTACTATGATGAGAAAGTTATGCAATTCCATGAGTTAAAACTAGGTCAACTAACAATGGATGAATTTTTGAATAAATTCATGAGTTTGTTGCAGTATGTAACATATCTTAAAGAAGGAAAGGAAAAAATTCAAAGATTTATCGATTTTTTTATTTTTTCTTACAAACAAAGGATTGAATTTGACAATCTAAACAAAATGGATGAAATAATAAGAAAAAAAAAATTGCTACCCCGAAAATAAGCAAAAAAGTGATAACTATAAGAATTGGCTGTCAAAGAAGAATGAAATATTTAATGCTAAAAAGAAAAATTTTAAGAAACCAGCATATACCAATACTTCTAAAAGTGTTCAATAGGAAAACTATAGGAGGAATGTGAATCAACAAGATAATATGAGTCAAAGGAATCAAAATGTAATAGGGATAGGAAACTAAAACAATGTTGAATCAATTAGGTTGCCAATCAAGTGTTGGGGTTGTAATGAAAATCATATGTTGAAATATTGTACACAAAATCCTTTAAATAGGAAATAAACAACACGTCGCATTTACAAGGCATCTATAGTAAATGATATTCTCGTAATATTCCATAGGTTAGTGCAACATTGAATGATAGGAAGATTGGCCATCAATTCATGATGTTGGAGATTCAAGATAAAATATTTGAAAAGACTATATATATGTTAATTTATCTTAACTCTACTTTGAGTTATATTTCCCTTTCTAGGATTGAAAAACGTAGTCTTAAAAAGGAAAAATAGATTAAACCTTGGTTAGCACAATTAGCTATAAGAACCAAAATAAAGGTTACTAAGATTACTAATGATTATTCATTAGATTTAAATGGATTGCACACTAAACTGAATTTGAATGTTCTACCTAAGTAGGGTAGTCTTGAAATGTTTGGAAAAATATTCGACATGTCAATGATGAACGTGTAACCTTTACAATAAAAGGGGTTCCAAGAACTATTCCAGTAAGGAAAATATCTACATATAGTTAATGAAATGCACCTGAAAGGGATGTAAACTGTATGTAGTTTAGATTGGATAGAATTTAAAAAGTAATTAGAAATATTATATAGACGGTTATACCATTCTTGAAAAATACAAGGATTTCCTTCCTAAGGAAATCCTAGGACTACCCTCACGATGGGACATAAATGTCACTATAGATATTATCCCTAAAGTACTCCTAGAATCTAAAGATCCATATAGAATGAGTATTCCAAACTTAATGGAATTAAAGATGTTGCTACAAAAACTATTATATAAGAAATATATAAGACCCAACGTGTAACCTTGGGGTCTAGTAGCCTTATTTGTGAAAAATAAACATAGAAACCTTAGACTTTGCATAGATTGCTGGGAGATTACTAACATGACAATCAAGAACAAGTATCCTTTTCCAAAGATTGATGATCTATTTGACCATGTCAAATGAGCTACTATATTTTTAATGATTGAATTAAGATTTGGATATCATCACGCTAGGATCAGATATGAATATATTCATAATACAACTTTTAGGACACAATATGGGAATTATGAGTTTGCCATACTTCCTTTTAGAATCAAGAATGCACCAACCAATTTTATGTTCGTGAAGAATAATGTACTAACACCCTATTTATAAAAAAACCCATTGTGTTTATTGATGACATTTCAGCTTATTCAAAGGACAAGGAGGAACATGATCAAGGTTTGAAAATGGTTCTCAAAAGCATTACAAAAAATGAATTTCATAGTAAGTTTACCAAATGTGAAGTTTACCAACCACAGATTCATTATTTAAGGCATGTTATATCTAAAGAGGGAATTTCTTTGAATCTAGAGAAGATAAAGGCCATTATGGAGTGGCCAGTACCTAAAGAGTAGTTGATATCGAGCCTTTCGTAGGGAGAAAAGGTTATTATAGGAGGTTCATGGAGGGGTTTTCAAAATTAGCCTACCCAATCACTTCCTTATAGAAGAAGGGAAAAAAATTGGATTGGAATCACAAATTTCGGGATAAATTTGAGAATTTGAAGCAATTATTAACTACTACTTGGATTTTAAAACTAACTTACCCCAAGAAAGATTTTGTAGTTTTTATTGATGGTTGTAAAGAATGTTACGGGGAGTATTAATTCGTTCGGGTACAGTCTACTAAATGAGAGAGTCCACTCATGAAACTATAACCCCTGGTTATATCCGTTCCGAAGAACATGCAGGTCTTATTGTTGCAAGAAGGTCATGTGGTAAGCTATGATTCACAAAATATTAAAGACCAGGAGAAGAGTAATGCTACCAATGATCTAGAAGTAACAATTTTTATCCATGCCTTAAAAATGTGGAGGTTGTAACACCCTCATCCCAAACAAACTAAAGTAATTGACCAACCAGGGTAAATATGGGACGAAGGGCTACTATGACAAGACGTGACCTCCTAGGTGACCTTAAGGAAGTAGAATTGATAGAAACCCACAACAGAGGCCTTATATACCTACTTCAAAACTCCCAAAAGCCTTCACGGTTATCGCCATGACTAGTCCCTGGGTCCCGCTGAGTCTCAGTTAATCAAACCCTTGGACACTCCCTTGACATGGAAAAGGGTGCGTCTCGGAGGCTCCAGAAACTCCCACAACAAGGGAAAGGGATCTTCTGGGGACTTTCTTCCCTAATGTTGTGCTTGCGACTCTAGGACTTATGCCACATTTCAAGCCTGGAATCGCGTTAACTTCCCAGCAACCCCTGTATCTTTTAGAATCCATATTTTACATCACAATAAGGCTTGCAAGCCAAAAAATAGCTTCAAGACTATGAATGACCATCCCTAACTGGGAGTGACATTATGTCAAACACTTGGCGTCAATGCAATATATAGGACATGAATAAAAGATAGAGCATAAATGACTGATAACTCATATGAGACTTGACAAGAAGGATCACCACCCTCTTCCCTTAAACTTGTTTACATCAATTAGGTCTTGCATCAATTATCCTTTCAATTGCAAGAAAATATATGAAATAACCATGACTATAACTAGGCATATAGTCATGCATATAAGTAGTATTAAACCATGTAAATAAAAATGAGATAACATCCATTAAAGCCACATAATAATAAGTACAAAGGAAATAAAACATAGATTTTATTAAGCATAGGAAAGAGCCAACCAGGTTCGGGACTTCCACATACCACCTAACCATAGACATGGTTGAACCAAATCTTTCTTTCATCTAGAAACCCCTATTCCATATTCCAAGCATGGATGTGGGATCTCATGGATAAACTATTCCAAAAACAACCAAGGGAATTCGAAGGTTAAACCACTTCCACCCTCACCAAACCTTGATCTCACCAAAATCGGCACCGAGATCACAAAACAAAACTGAGTTTGGAATGCCTCCGAACTCCATCACTATCCTTGAGGATTTTCCATCTCCTTGTATCTTAGGCTATACTGAAATCCACACCACATCTCTAGGCCCTAAACCGAGACTCCAACCTCAGGATTTACCGTGTATCCTACCAAAATTGATTAAGGGATTCCTAGGCCTTTAGGAATTTTACTGAGACCACTTTTGCCACAGATTCTAAAACCATCCAACAATTCAAAAGCTCAAAACTGAGAAAATATCCCATCACGCCATGGCTATCTAGAAAAGGGCAAGGAAGGCTGAAAACAACTATCTTAACCCGACAATACCATGCCACTGGTAGCTAGAGAGCCAAATACCACCATGCAATGGCATGCATGTCAAAACTAGCTAGGAAATCACACGTGCAATATGTTACTTGCAAGTATTCCTATTGAAGATGTTTGATCCTACTATTCCTTGCTTTCTCTTTTCTTTCCTCTATTTTTGTTGTCCTTCCTTTTCTTTCTTTTCCATTCCTTGCTCCAAAGCTAGAATTCTCCAAGAAAACTGTAATTGTTGAAGAGTGTGAGAGAGAGAGAATAATGAGAGAGCTTCAAAACTGAATTGACAAAACGTTTGAGCAAAAGCATGCCCACTGATCCTCGAAAGCCTTTTTATTAATGAGGCCTCTATTTTCTTTATTTTCCTTTATTTCCCTTTAATTTCCTACTCACATGAAACTTGCGACCTTTCACCTTCCTTTTCTCTTATCTTCCTTTATTTTCATAAATAAATATGCCAAAATATATTTTTTCCTTTTTAATGCCTTAGCCATTTCTTTTGCCAATTTTTCGTAGCCATAAACACATCTAGTGATTACCACTAGGATATCTTGGTCCAGCATTCAGCTTCAATATAGTGTCCCTTAATTATGGTCTTATTTTTCCTTTATTAAGTTTTATTACACGAGATTTTAACCAAGGGATGTTACAGACCCCTCTCCCTTGGGGAACACCATCCTCAGTGTTAAACCACACCAAGACCTAAGAAAAACTGTTGAAAAGCAAACATATTACCAATGTAGCTTTATAACTTAGCTCATTCTAGTATCTACAAGGACCACCACTAAAACATCAAAAAGATACCATTTACTGGAACTTTATAACATAGCTCATTATGGTATTTACAATAAACACATATACACATATGCACATTTGATAAACCAACAAATAAGAGGATATGATGACTACATCAACAACAAGGGAATTCAAAGGCTTACACCTCCACCCTCAAAAGTAATGCCAGGATTCACTTCCTTCCCAGGAATTCCATGATCCATTACCAAATTCAAAGCTGCATCCAATGTCCAATGCTACAATCCTATGCCACTTGCCCTCTCAACGAAGATTTATTAGCTCATTTTTCTAGGGCACACTCCCAATGTGCATATGGTTCCATGTGACAATGCTAATGACCAAAACAAGTCTATCCCTAACCTTCCCTTCTCTTCTACATAGTCCCTCAGGCAATCTAAACACTTGTTTCATGTAGTCACTCACCTTCCAAGTTTCTCAGCATCCCCTCTCTCGAGTGATCCATCCCTCGACAAGGCTTCCTCACATTGGAAGGTCAACAACCAAGGAATATACCTTCCTCAAAACCATCATATCGATCATAGCATGCTCATGGAAATCAAGGGAAAGTATTGGGCACTAGTGTCCCACATTGACCCTGCTCCTGAAGTGCTTTACCACCATACTTCTACCTGTTCCAATTTATTTCACTGTTGCTGCTAATTCTTACAGTTGATTTTAACCACCTAATCTGGGAATTTCCCATGATTTCCTGTACCAAGCACATAAATTCCATTAGATTTAAAATAAATTGAAGTAACTTCAAACCATACCTCATTGATCCCTTGTCAACAAGGTATACTTGTAATTCTATCTGCTTCCTGTCACAAAAAGTCAAACTAGCATGTTTGACCAAATCATCATGTATAAATATATCACATTAGGTTATATCAAAACACAACCATCATAGATCAAAATTATAAATCACATGTAACCATCATAAACAAAAATCATAGATCAAATGTAATCATCATATGCATAATAAAACTAAAAGACATATGAATAAATATCCTTCGATCGATCCTTTGCTTCTACCCTTGTCCTTATTCTGTATGGTCTCTGTATCGGTTTCCACACCCGACAAACAACCAATGACTTCTCCTCAACCTTGTGCACACACACATAGTGTTGATCACATACATATAACCACACACGACATATAACACCATGCAGTACATGTACCTACACCTGACATACAAC
>APFE030870010.1:0-16743 GCA_000404065.3 Pinus taeda | reverse complement strand
TACTAGCCTAGATTCGTTTAACCCTAGATTTATGAAGCTTTAAGAGAGATCAAAGCTTCTATACACTTAATGGATCTAGAATAGGTAGTTTTAAGAGTAAAAGAGATTTTTAACATTTTCTTCAGTTTACCTAAATGAAAATAATTTCTTTATGTCTAATGATTACATGGGAGTGGACATTTCTTTATGTCAACATGATAGAGGAGTTGAGTTGGAACGTGGTCATATACTCATCATTCTATCATATGCCTTATTTGTGGTCTAATACTCTTGTTCATTTGTTTTCTTTGTGTAATGTGTGAGTATAGTTGTTGAAGATGCCTTAACTTGTGAAAATATAGCACAAAGGATGGGTGACTCATGTTTTTCTCTTAGAAAAGCATTTTGTGACTTAACCCATTTAAATGTTTGATATTTTCACAAAGATTTATCATTTTGTCATAATTTTGTTGTACTATCATCTTGGTAATATGTGCGATTTTGTCGTACTATAACGTTGATCAATGTATGATGATTCCATATTAGAAGTTGGAAATGACCAAGGGAAAGGGGGAATCTATGGCTAATTCATCATTCTGTTTACTTAGATACTTAATTTTGTATGTGGTTTATTTATGGCCTCATATATAAATGTTTTTTGTTCAATAAGTTCTTGTAGTTGTAGAGTATAAGAAGGCTAACTGAAGAATATGCCTTAGACAATGTAAATTCAAGGCAAAGGATAGGTGGGTGGTGTTATTTTCTAGCAAAATAGCATCATTTTATAATTAAATCAAATATACTTCATTTGCAAAATGGTTTCTTATTCTAGCATGGTTCTTGGGTATTATCGCTTAATTAGTTCTCTAAAATTCAAACATATATCATAACACTAATTAAACTACATTGGGTTCAAAATATATATGTTTTTCAAGCCTTATTATTTAGGATTGTTATGTTATAGTTCTAGAGGCTATTTTATGCAAATATGGTTTTATTGATAAGGAGGCCAAGTTCAAAGATCATTTATTAAGGGAATTATTGTGTTAAGAAGTCGAGTGGCTCTGTGAAGGAAAGAGGAGTAGCTTCCAAAAGGGTAGACTTTCTTTGAATAATATTGACTTGTGTATTAAGAATATATATATTAATAAAATCATTATGTGGTTTTCACTTGAAAATGCATTTGTTTTATATATTTATGTGTTTTTATTTATACCTATGGATGCATTTACAAGTTCTTGAAGATAAAAATTGTTAATACCGATTCACCGCCTTCTCAGTATTGCTAAATATTCCAACAATTAGTATCATAGCAAACTCCTTCAGAAACATTTTAACCACTGGAATGTAGATCTTGGTGAAACTCATGGAAAAGAAAGAATAATACACCAAACATAGCCTACCATTGTTTGATGGAGAAAATTATTCCTTTTGGAGCATACAAACGATATTTTTATTCCAAGCACAAGGAGTTCATGTTTGGAATTTTTTTATAAATAAATAAAAGGTTCCAACCTCTACTCCAATAGATCTGGTTGGAAGAAGACTTTATGAAAAATAATTCAAAGGCTATGTATGCCATACTAGGAGGGCTAACATTATAAAAAATTTTCAAGGTTATGCATTGTGAATTAATAAAGGAAATCTGGGACAAACTCAATAATGTGTATGAAGGAGATGAATAGGTCAAAGGGGCCAAGCTTCAAACATATAGAAGACATTTTAAACACCTAAAGATAAAGGAAGATGAAGGTGTTGCAACTTACTTTCTTTGAGTTGATGAGATCATGAATACGATGAGAGGACTTGAAGAGAAGAGGAATAAAAGGGAAAATCCATCCAAAAGGGAAGTAGTTTTAAGGTGTCCAATAAGACAATGAAGAACAATAAAAAGTCAAAAACAAACTTTGACTATAGCAATGATTCATGCACTGAATAAGAAGCCAACTTTGTGAGAAGGTTGAAAAGAGGAAATCTCAAATATAAAGGTAAGCCTCCATTTAAGTGTTTTGAATGTGGAATACTTGGTTATTATGCTTCTAAATATCCTTTTGGAAAGGGGTCAGATAGTGATCAAGAAGAAATTTATAAGAAATAAAAGGAATATTAGAAAAGAATCAAAAGAAAGAAAAGTTTGTATTCAAGAGAAGATAGTAACTCATCTGATGAAGCCAGATTATAGTGACCATGATTCTGATAGATTTCTATTCATGGAATTAGATTCTAATAATGAAACTCTTGAAAACTATGAAGGAAATCATGAAGAATAAGGAGAATTGGATCTTGAGACAGAATTGATTATTCACTTAACTTATCTTATAAGAAACGCTCAGGAGATAGTTGGAAGAGAAGGAGAGAATAATTGGGAATGTAGAAGCTAAGATAGTCTTCTTGAGGAAGGAACTATGGAAGAAGGACATCCAACAAAAAATTGACAAATAGTACCAAAATATTGAATGAAATCATACGTAACTATAAATAATTCACTGATAGGTATGGACTACAATATAAACAAATAATATTGATAAAGGTTCAAGCTATATGATGATAGGAAATGAAGGAAAGAAATGAAGTTATGTTGATGCACTCAAGGGTCCTATCGAGAAGGAAGAATATAAGTTGCTAAAGGAGGATGCACAAAATCCAACAATGATAATATTAAAGAAGAATATCATATTGAGAGGGAAAAATGCCATCAACAAGACCACTTACACTCAGGTACCAAAAAAAATTTCTTGGAGTGTGTTATTCTTGTAATAATTTTGGGCAAAAGGTTATAAATAGTAGAGTCTATGCAAGAGGTAGAAATACTAGAAATAGCTATGAAAATCCCAAGAACTACTATGAAGGTAGTTATGGTAGAAAATCTTGTGAGGTAGGTTCTCAAGAGAAATTATAATAATTTTGGCATTCCTAGTGATAAAAATAAGTGTTACAAATGGAATAATTTTAAACACATGGCCATAAATTATAGAAGCAATTTAGTAGTTCCTTCAAGGGAAACAACGTAGGTTCATGTCCATCATATGGGGGAGCAACTAAGAACTCGGAAAAAGAAACAAGAATATTTGAAGGTTGAGGAATATGGGCTTGCCCTACAAGCCCAAAGCAAAAGAAGTTAATATTATATTGATAGTGGACGCTCAAAGCATATGAATGGAGAAAAAAAAATATTGTAACATTGAAGAAAGAAAAAGGAAGATTTGTCACTTTTGGGAATAAGTGTTAGAAAAATGTGTGATCAAGGACACATACTTGTATTCAATTCAAATTAATGTGAAATAAGGAAAGAAGGATTTAAGGAAATTGGTTGCAACAACAATAAGAACTCCAAATGACATATACATCGTAAATGAGATTAGAAGGGAAAGATGTTGCTCAACAAAGGGAAATCAAAGTTGGCTTTGGCATAGGAGATTGGGGCATACACACTTTGACAATATTGTAAAGATCAGTAAGAATGAATTCTAAGTGATATGTGTGAAATTACAAATCCTTCAAACATTATGTGTGTGTAATTTCAGTGTGCAAAAGAAACAAGAGTTGAGTTCAAAACTAAGGAACATT
The DNA here is from genome assembly GCA_000404065.3 of Pinus taeda. Taxonomy (NCBI): domain Eukaryota; kingdom Viridiplantae; phylum Streptophyta; class Pinopsida; order Pinales; family Pinaceae; genus Pinus; species Pinus taeda. The sequence continues at coordinate 13,197 of APFE030870010.1, read as the reverse complement.
CCATGAAAAAAACACTAGAATTTGTACATACTGATTTATGTGGGCCAATGAGAACAAAAGGAATAGATGGAAAATAATACTTCATGTTGTTTATTGATGACTACACAAGGACGACCTGGGTTTTTTTCTTAAGATGAAGTCAAAAGCTTCGAAAATTTTTAGAATATTCAAGGAAGTTGTTCAAAATGAAACCAATTTAAAAAGCCATTGCTTGAGATTCAATAATGGAGGGGAATTTACTTCAAATGAATCCAATGACTATTTTGAAGAACATGTAAGAAGAAGACACTTCTTAATAGCTTGAACTCCTCGGAAAAATGGAGTGATTGAAAGAAATAACAGAACTATGGAAGAGATGGATAGAATTTGTTTTGCACAAATCCAAGCTAAATAATATCTCTTGGGTTCAATAAGTACATATATTTTTCATGTTTTGAATAGAGGATTGCTCGGAAGCAACAATGAAAAAGCTCCCTATGAACTATGGAAGGGAAGACCAACTAGTGTCAAGAATTCCAGAATATTTGGAAGAAAATGTAACATAAATAGAGATGACTAGAAGTTAGGAAAGTTTTACTCTGGATAGGTGAAGGCATACTTGTTGGGTACTCATGTAAAAGCAAAGCATATAAGTGCTACAATCTTAGACTCAACAAGACAGTAGAAAATATCAATGTAAAAATTAATGAAACAAAAGTGTTGAATACCAATAAGGAAAGAAAAAATTCACACATATTTGAATAATAGGAAGAGGGAGAACCAAAGAAAGAGGAAGAAAAAGAAGAAGAGAAGCATCTAGAGACAGAACAAGAAGAATCAGATAATTAGCAAGATTTGCATACACCTTTGAGGACACCTAAATGTTGGTATTAGAAGAATCATCCAAAAATTTAAACAAATAATTAGGGAAAAGAGTGTAGGAGTAGAAACCAAAAGAAGAAAAAAAGCACAAACATCGAAGCAAGGGCATGTATCACTATCATCCACAATTGAACCAAGTAACTTTGAGGAAGCTAGAAATGATGAACTTCGGATCAATTCCATGGAAGAATAACTGAACCAAATTGAGAAGAATGAGACATGGGAAATTGTTCCAAGACCCAAGAACAAAAACGTGATTGGTACAAAATGAGTCTTCATAAATAAACTAAATGAATATGGAAAGGTGACCAAAAGCAAAGCAAGGATAGTGTGCAAAGAATATCCGAAGTTGAAGAAATAGAAAATGAAGAAACTTTTTCTCTAGTGGCCAAAATGGAAGCAATCAAAATGCTCTTGGCCTATGCATGCTCCAAAAGAATAAAAGTGTATAAGATGGATGTAAACTTATACTTTGTTAATGGGGATCTAGAAGAAGTCTACATAGAACAACCAAAAGGATTCCTATTATCAAAAGATGAGAACTATGTTTGTAGACTAAATAAAGCTTTGTATGGACTTATGAAAGCCTCTAGAGCATGGTACTCAATATTCAGCAGGTATTTGCAACAACAAGGATTCAAAAAGGGAAATGCAGACAATAATCTCTAGATAAAGGAAAATCAAGATAATATTATTCTCTTTGAAATATACTTTGACAACATCATCTTTGGAAGTGATGATCATATATTAAGTCAAAACTTTGCAAATGATATGAAAAATGAATTTGAAATTTCTTTGCATGGGGAGCTAACTTTATTTTTCGAAATAAATATATCTCTACTAGATGAATTCATTTTCATCTCTCAAACCAGGTGAATCAAATAAATGTTGAAGCAGCTGAAAATGGAAGACTAGAAACTTGTGATCACTCCTATGATCATCATATGCAAGTTGAGAAAAGAAGGCGAATCTAGCGAAATGGACCAAAACAATATAAATCGATGATTGGTAGACTACTGTATGTGATAGCTTCAAGACTATATGTAATGCAAGAAGTTGGATAGGTTTCAAGATTTCAAGCAGCACTGAAGGAAACTCATTTTCTAATAATGAAAAGAATATTCATATATCTCAAATGAACGACAAAATCTAGGTTGTGGTATCTAAAAATAAAGGAATTAACACGGGTAGCTTACTCAGATGCATATTGGGTAGGAAATTTAGATGAAAAAAGAAGTACAAGTGGAGCATCCTTCTACTTGGGAGACTATTTAGTATCCTAGTTACATAAGAAGCAATATTAAGTATCCTTGTCTACAATAAAAGTAGAATATATTATAGTAGTAACATGTTGTCCTCTTGATGAAGAAAACCTTACAATACATAAAAGTAAAATGTGATGAGCCTATTTCAATACTTCGTGACAACACGAGTGCAATAAACATCTCTAAGAGTCCAAAGATGCATTTTAAGACTAAGAATGTTGCTATAAAGTTTTACTTTCTAAGGGATCAATTAAAAAAAAAGAATACTAAGCTAGAATAAAGAAAGAATACTAAGCTAGAATAAGGGAGAGACAGTTTCAAGGGGAGTTAACCTTTGTTTTTTTATGTCAAAGGGGGAGAGAGAGATGTTACCTATCCCAATTGAGGCCAAATTTTAGGAATGATGTTCTAGTACAAATAAAGTTGAACTCGGACTTATTTTTAGGGATAAATCCTAGAGTGTTTGAAATCAAGATTCACTATGAAAAAAAATAGCAGTAGGTGACCTAATGAAATATTTCTTACTTACAAAATGATTGTGCCTTTTGTTATGATCCCCAAGTATTAGCACTTAGTTAATGATTTTGAGGTTGGAACTTACCATGTAAACTTATTAAAGTCATGTTGGTTTGTATATATGTCAATATTTATTGAATCTTCCCAATTATAAATATATGCCTCACTTCTATGAGGCCACATATCTACTCTTTAGATTTTGTATCCTTGGTGTTGTATTTAATTTCTTTAATGGACTTGTAAGAAAATTCAAAACTTCGCAACACTACTTCTAGGTAAAGTAAGGGATATAAACATGAAAAAGACTTCATGTGTACATCATTTTACAGTCTCTTAGGGAAATATCTATCTTATTACACATATACGAAGATTACTTCAACTACAATGAAAGTGTAATATTATAGATTTTAAAGTTTCATTAAGCATGTTATGACAACATAGAATTTAGTCCACTATCTTAAAAAATCATGTTGTAAAATAGCAATGAATATTGATTGATCCAAGAGAAATATCTTATTTATGATGGAAAATTTAGCATAACAATTGTACACTTCATATTATCCTAGTAATGAAAAGCAAAACATCCCAGTTCATCTTGAGTTGGTGGAACAATTCCTTTCACAAATCATCTGAGTAAAAGAGTCTTTGATGTGTCCCAAACCTAGATATGTTTTCCACAATTACTACGAACTTTGTTCAATAATACAAAGGCCAAGCAAGGCATTACACCAAACTCTACAAGCCAATCTTTGGAGCTACCAACAAGCAAACATCACACGAATTTTCAAATCCCATGAGCTTCCACTTGCATCACATAAATCATTAATAAGGGCCACATACTTGCATCTAATAAGTGAAAGAACCCTAATACTAGTATCCAATTAACATTGAATATTTGTTACAAAAGTAATACATGATCTTACAATATTCCCAAGTAGCTATAATCACACCAAATATCAATATATAAGATACGAGGTAGTTGTGATTAATAAAGAACTTTCCCTTTTCTTATATAGCCTAATGTGAGGGTAAGAATGATACCCTTCCCTTTCCTCTCTTCACTCAAAATTAGATTTGAGATATTATTTTATATTTGGATCAAATTGAAGAACAAAAACCTTTCATTTCCTCCAATCACTAAAGGATATACATGTGATCTTGAAGACCACTTATCCTCAACAAACTTCACCAATTCTCACCACTTTCTTCTAATCTGTTGGAATGCAAATCCAGTGCGTCAACTTCACTTATAGGCTGCAAATCCAACTCTATTGTAGTATTGGAATCAATAACCAATCACTCCAAAGCTTGTCTCCAAAGTATCACTCTCCTCCATCACAGCACTACTCAACCCATCTTCTGTAAAAATAGACGGCTCATCAATCGAATAATTTAGTGCAACATAGCTAGAAAATAACTTATGAGAATTTTTTTCGATTTTTCAAGTAATAGGTTCTTGTACATGATCGTAACCGTCATATAATCTCTGAATAATCTTTCTTGACTTTGATCCAGGTGGATATTGGTGGCAACCCTCCTATTCCACTTGGAACCCAACATTGTCTCTTTCAATTTTTCAGTTTCCTTAATTGTTGCATAATTTACTATTTTGGTAGTTTTTTGGGGTCCTAAACTTCCGTAGCCATTTTGAGGCCTTAAAAGACATATTTTGGGAAAACCATGGAAACATGAGTTAAGGACTCATGATTACATTCAAAATTTGTAGTCCTCAGATAGATATTTCTAACGAGGTATTGTGCACATCAGAAGGAGATCATACGCCAAAGTTACAACCCGTGAAGTTGATGTACCAATTTACCCAAACCAGACCCAAATATTTCTAACGAGGTATTGTGCGCATCAATAGGAGATTGTATGCCAAAGTTACAACCCGTGAAGTTGATGTACCAATTTACCCAAATAGGGCCCATAGTTTTGGTGCTTCATCTCCTAGGGTTAATTTTTTTGATGTTTAGGGTTTTTCATTGTTTGTCAATAACAAATAGGCCTTCGAGCCTCATTATAACACAATTCAGAGGCATGAAGCTAGCACATCTCTTCTAAGAGATAAGCTACAATCACCTAATCTAGTTTATTTCCATTTTGTTTGTAAGCATATTTTAATATTTCATATTAATGAAATGAAGTGTTATTTTTGTTGTGTCTTTGTATTTATGGTTATATCTATGGTTTGTTGCATTCTTATTTAAGTTCAAATCAGTGGTATTAGACCGTTCTACTCTTTATCTACTTTTCTTTGCATGTCCCTAATGAGGTTGGGATATAAGGAGTTAGGTCATAAATTGGTCGAACCTTTGCAAGACCAGCCTTGAAAATCTCAAAGACCTCCCATGGCAGAACATAATAAAGATGAGGGGCCAACAGATCCTTTCAAAATCTTGCTAGAAGAAGCCCACGAGTGATAGAGGAATGCGATGATGGTCAACTTTGCCAGAATCCTTCAGGGACTACCCAAAGGTGACGCACCTTCTTCCAGTAGCCACTCTGGAAGTACCACACTCTTTCAAATACAAGTTAATTTTGAAGGTCAGATAGATGCGTACGTCGTAGATAAATGGTTAAATCTTAGAGAAGGATATTTTTCTATTCATGATTTTTCCAGCTGGGAAAAGATTACTTATGCATTTCTCAAAGTCGACCCCCACGTCAAGGACTAGTGGGAAACCTACTGTGAGAAGAAGGATGAAAGTACACCCTCACTACTCTCAGACGCACCCACTTGAAATTCATTCCAGGATGCCATCAAGAAGAAGTACTACCCTGTTGGAAGCTATGAGGACAAATACATAAATTGGACCCACCTTAGCCAACCCTGAATATACTAAGGCATTTAGTATTTTCTCTTTTGCCTCTGAAACAACCCTTGCTGCTATTCTATTACAGAAAAATGAATATTCCCATGACCAACCCATAGCCTTTTTCAGCAAGGTTATGAGAGATGTTGAGCTTAAGTATGAAATCATTGAGAAGTGAGCCTCTGCCCTCATTTAGGCCTTGAAATCATTGAGAATGTATGTCTTACATTCACCTATTACTGCTTATGTCCCTAATAGTGCTGTGAAAATTGTCCTAACCCAACTAGACACTGATGGGAAAAGAGGTAGATGGATCGCTCAAATTCTAGAGTCTTATCTAACTATCAAGACTACCAAGCTAGTAAAAGGTCAAGGATTAGCCAAGCTTCTAGCTGAATCTAACTGCAAAGTACTTGGAATCAATTATGTTTCAGAAATACATGGGAAGAATACACAAGAACCTTCTCTCCTTGTACAAGGGAAGAAGGCACAAGAACCTTCTGTCCTTGCAGAAGGGAAGAATCCACAAGAACCCTCCCTTCATCCTAAAGGGGAGAATCGACTAGAATTTCTCCGTTCAGAGTAGATCAGTCCTATACACATTGATGAAAAATTATTGTTGTCAAACTGGTATCAAGATACTGTAAATTTCTTGATTCATTTTGAGTGTCGAGCATCATTCTCCAAAACCCAGTGTAAAACCCTTAAGTTAAAATCATCAACTACTGCATTATAAATGCAAATTTATACTAGAAAGATCCACTGAATATTTTGTTATTATGTTTAACAGAATTAGAAACTCAAGGAATCATTGATCAGTTTCATACAGGATTTTGTGGGGGACATTACGCTTGGACAGCAACAACATACAAGATTCTGAGGGGAGGATTTTATTGGCCCACATTGTTCTTACAAGTAGGGTCAAAGGTCAGAGGTTGTGTTCCTTATCAAATGTTTGCTGGTAAACAAAAAATAGTAGCTCTTCCACTCGTTCCATCAATAGTTTCAACACCTTTTTCTCAATGGGGATTAGATTTTGTTGGAGAGATTCACCCCACTTCAAGTAATCAAAATAGATGGATCCTCACTTCAACATACTACCTTACTAAATGGGTGGAAGAAATTCCAGTCAGAAATGCTATTGATTCAGTAGTAATTAAGTTTATTGAGGGGAATATCTTATCTAGATTTGGTTTCCCAACTCAAATTGTTACTGATAATGCAATAGCTTTTTCTATTGTTAAAATGACTGACTTTTTCCAGAAATATCACATTTTGTTACATCATTCAACTCCATACTAACCTCAAGGTAATGGCCTTGGAGAGTCATCCAACAAAAGTCTGGTAAAGGTAATAAAAAGTACTCTAGCTTATCATAAAGAAGAGTTGGGATTCACATTTGATTTATGCATTATGGGAAAACAGAATTACTCCAAAGAGATCAACTGGAAAATCTCCATTTCAATTAGTTTATGGGAAAGATGCAATTTTCCCTACCAATTTGGCCTTCCCTGTTTTAAAATTATTTTACAAATGAACCTGATGGATTTTCAAGAAGAATAAATCAGATTATTGAAGTTAATGAAAACAGAGATGAATTTCCATACAAATCGAATAAATATCAGAATAAGATGAAAGCCCTATTTGACAGAAGAGCCACAAAAGGGTCTTTAAGGAAGGTGATCTAGTTCTAAGATGGGATGCCAGGAGAGAAGAGAAAGGAAAGCATGTAAAATTTGAAAATATATGGTTTGGACCTTTAGCAATTGCTGAAGTGAAGGGTAAAAACACTTTTGTGCTACATAATCTTGAGGGGCTATATTCCACTTATCCCGTAAATGGAAGGTTTCTCAAACATTACATTCAATACTAAGAAGTTGAAATAGTTTTCATTATAAATACTCCGGTTTTCTTTTACCTTTCAAGATGTCAGTGTGTTTTTCTTTATAGCAAGTATTCCATAGCCCGATGAGAAGGCACATGGATCTGCAGGTTCTATGCATTCTACAGGAGAAAGCAATCCCCATTTGGAGCCAACGTTGTAGCATTTTTGAGTTTTGATAAAATAGAATAAATTAGTCAAAAAATAAATATATAATGTTTGAAAAATGTTAAGTTAGGATATGGACATAACGATGTTGAAAAAAATGTTAGTGAAAAAAACCTTGACGATGATGTCCATATCAAAGAAAATGTTCGGTTAGATGTCCTAAAAAATCAAGACAAAAAGAAAATGTTAGGTTAGAAAGAAAAGAAAACAAATAAAATCTGAAAGTGAGCAAGTCTAAATTCCACTACTATTGTTTCTACCAGATAATGGTTGTGTGCAGCTTGTCATAAATTCCACAGCCAATGACAGTCAAGCTGGCTTCATGCTTTAAATTTGATGTTATAGTTAGAGAATAAAGATCTGGCCAAACTATTTAATCTTGGTAGATCAGTACTTAGGTAGAGAATAATAAGTTGCTCATCAGTTTAATATAAGCCCTTGGAGGTTATAAGGTTAGAATTAGATAGTTTGCTTTTGTAAAATAAAAAGAAAGGAAAAGGGTTTGCTAGCTTAAATGCACCCATTAGGTGAAGATAAAATGAAATGATAAGTAAAGGGTAGGTAGAGAAAGGTTGCAGAAGTATGATGACTGATTGGACAAAATGTACATCTATCATGTTTTATTATATGTTTCTATGTCCATGATGCAATTACACAAAGCAAATGAAGGCCTACAAGATCAATTAATAACTTCCCTCATCCTCATGCATCCCTATGTTTACTAATTTCCCCTTCCACCTTCATACAGTTCATATTCATCCATTTTCTATAAAAAAACCCTTTTCCTAAGGTCAAAATCCTTTTTGCCTAGAAAAAGTAAAAACCCCATGCTAAATCCCCTTTTACCGAAAAACCCACAAAAGGTTGTTTCGCCTAAGTATTGAAATATATATTTGAAGGCAAATAACCCATTAAAAAGCATTATACTTGGTCTATTTTCCCTTTCCGCTCATTTAATATTAACACTAATTTAATGTATTAAATACCTAAAAAAGTCCTCTCCCATATATATTAAATCCACTTATTAAAATACCTGAAACTCTTAGTTTTATTATAAAAACTATATATTTAATAAAACATCGCATCGATGAATCACAAGCCTTTCAATGTGCATGCAACCTCCACCGTTGCGATCTCCGATACGCGATGGGAACCCGGACCCCATGTGGTATTAAGTATGTTTTATTTTCATGTCGCGTTTGGCCCCTATCACATTCCTTTGCGATGGACCTTTCCTTCATTAAATTGCAATCTCTCATATGTGATAGGATCCCGGACCTGATGCTATTTATCTGATCGCATTCATATTTTTTCAAATCCGCCATACCATGTTTTTCGAAGGTTTTCTTCGTTAAATTGTTTATATGATTTAAACAAAAAACACAACAGAACTAAGGTGGTGTTTGGACCATAATTCATAGGCAAGATTTTTATGCCTGGTGTCAACCTCATTTGGGAAAATGAGCAGCTAAACCCCTTTAGGGGAAGAATGATCAAAGTGGGAGTAGTTAAATTCATTTACCATTGGTTTCAAAGGGGAATAATGATCATCTATTAGCACCTCAAAGCCAAGAGGAGAATGATAATTCATTGGAACTTCAATGTGTACATCATTTGGCACTTCAATTGGCACTTAAAGTAAGGCATATAAACATGAAAAAGACTTCATGTGTAAATCATTTTACAGTCTCTTAGGGAAATATCTATCTTATTACCAATTCTCACCACTTTCTTCCAATCTATTGGAATGCAAATCCATGTATCACTCTCCTCCTTCATAGCACCACTCAACCCATCTTCTGTAAAAATAGAGGGCTCATCAATCAAATAATTTAGTGAAACATAGCTAGAAAATAACTTATGAGAAATATTTTCCATAATTGAAGTAATAGGTTCTTTTACATGATCGTAACTGTCATATAATCTCTGAGTAATCCTTCTTGACTTTGATCCAGGTGGATATTGGTGGCAACCCTCCTATTCCACTTGGAACCCAACATTGTCTCTTTCAATTTTTCAGTTTCCTTAATTGTTGCATAATTTACTATTTTGGTAGTTTTTTGGGGTCCTAAACTTCCGTAGCCATTTTGAGGCCTTAAACGACATTTTTTGGGAAAACCATGAAAACATGAGTTAAGGACTCATGATTACATTCAAAAGTTGTAGTCCTCTGATAGATATTTCTAACGAGGCGTTGTGCACATCAAAAGGAGATCATACGCCAAAGTTACAACCCGTGAAATTGATGTACCAATTTACCCAAACCAGGCCCAGATATTTCTAACGAGGTATTGTGCGCATCAAAAGGAGATTGTATGCCAAAGTTACAACCCGTGAAGTTGATGTACCAATTTACCCAAATAGGGCCCATAATTTTGGTGCTTCATCTCCTAGGATTAATTTTTTCGTTGTTTAGGGTTTTTCATTGTTTTTCAATAACAAATAGGCCTTCGAGCCTCATTATAACACAATTCAGAGGCATGCAGCTAGCACATCTCTTCTAAGAGATAAGCTACAATCACCTAAGCTAGTTTATTTCCATTTTGTTTGTAAGAATATTTAAATATTTAATATTAATGAAATGAAGTGTTATTTTTGTTGTGTCTTTGTATTTATGGTTATAGCTATGGTTTGTTTCATTCTTATTTAAGTTCAAATCAGTGGTATTAGAGCGTTCTACTCTTTATCTACTTTTCTTTGCATGTCCCCAATGAGGTTGGGATATAAGGAGTTAGGTCATAAACTGGTCGAACCTTTGCAAGACCAGCCTGGAAAATCTCAACGACCTCCCATGGTAGAACATAATAAAGATGAGGGGCCAACAGATCCTATCAAAATCTTGCTCGAAGCAGCCCACAATTGATAGATGAATGCGATGATGGTCAACTTTGCTAGAATCCTTTAGGGACTACCCTAAGGCGACGCACCTTCTTCCAGTAGCCACTCTGGAAGTACCACACTCTTTCAAATACAAGTTAATTTTGACATCCCCATTATTGAAGGTCAGATAGATGTGTACGTCGTAGATAAATGGTTAAATCTTAAAGAAGGATATTTTTCTATTCATGATTTTTCCATTTGGGAAAGGATTACTTATGCGCTTCTCAAAGTTGCCCCCCACGTCAAGGACTAGTGGGAAACCTACTGTGAGAAGAAGGATGAAAGTACACCCTCACTACTTTCAGACACACCCACTTGGAATTCATTCCAGGATGCCATCAAGAAGAAGTACTACCCTGTTGGAAGCTATGAGGACACATACATAAATTGGACCCACCTTAGCCAGCCCTAACTATACTAAGTGATGCAGGGCTAGGCCTGCAATACCCAGAATATTTCCCTCATTTGTGCATATAAACATACATCTCATCATCTTCCAAATTTTATACCTTAATGCTCGACAAACTCACCCACTACTATCATCATCCTATGATTTAAAATTAGGACCCAACAATCATTACAAAAAGAAAACTTATCATCATTCAAACCAAATCAAACATTCAATGCTTTCACAAGCAATATTAATACGTCTCATTCACATATGGCTTGATTCAAGAATGCACCCTTAATTTTCTGATTCGACAAAAATTCAAATGCCAAATAACACAATATGGTCACTCTTCTCTCATTCTATGGCCAATCAATCCATATTGAGTTTTCTCAATAATAAATGGTCTTCAGTTCAACATCTGAAATCAAATCTTTGACTTGGTAAAAATATACATGTCCGGTTTAATACTTTCCAAATTGGATTTATTAAACCAACACATTTGTGCATTTATTTCCAGCTATGGTAAATTACAATATTATGGTTTTGTTACACATCGAATGTCAACAACAACTACCACACTTTAATTTACCTTCACATTTCATAACACACCTTAGATTCTGGATGTCAGCATTCGATTTATGAGATTGATATTATTTCAAAAGACCATTAGTTGTAATAAACCATACGTAGGCTATGCATCTTTAAACCAATTGCATCAATTATCATATTGACTGTAATTTTTTCTTTATGATTCCTTCTACTAACTGCACCTTGGAATGCCTTTACAGTCCATTCATTCCTTAGAATTCCACCAATTCCTCTATCTCGAATTATATAACTTATTTCTTTAATAGGTTACGAACAAATCTGATTATATCATGGATTCTACAAACTGATTTAACCATAAAACTACTGTGACAAACTCATACTTCCGCAATCCAATTTTACTCACAGATCGACTGAATATGAATGTATACCTTTAAGTTCTTTTTCTGTTGCATAGTACCTCCTTTATCTCTGCTACGATTGCAGTCGCTCCATTCTATAAAACGTTAACACATTATAATTATCAACGCATACAACCGTTCGTTTATATTTTCAAAAATGATTTCACCATTCCAAAAAATAAATTGCCATAGCCGTGGAATCAATCTCCTCTTGGTTGATATTCGAACCAATCCTTTCTCTGAGATGATCGATTTTTCTCCGTCCTCTATTCAAATGTTGACTTGGGTTCTGTGCCATCCTATTTTGTTCAACGCTGTAAGTCAACCATTTCTAAGCCTACAGCATAGACTTCAATCATAATTTCAATACAGAAAACACCCAATTGCTCCAATCGGTTTTTATATGCATCGATTTCTTTCAACAATTAATCCAAATTAATTACTGGAATATCCAACATTCAATGTCATTCAACCAACAATGCCATGCACCCGTACCATAACTTGTAACTTCAGGGAAAAGCGTTGTTCTATTCCCATTCTCGTGTTGGATACAAACTACAGATCGATTTAAAATAGCCATTTAGAAATAAGTTCAGACAGTAACAATTGTTATATAAATATCGATCTGTTTATTGCACACTTCCTTTAATCGAGTCTCCCATAGTAGATACTTCAATTCGAGCATATGCATTTAACCAGAATCCACACACAACTTTTCTTGTTATTCTTCACAAATTGGCATATCACTTTTCACAATTCACATACATAATTTACTCCAAAATATCACTTCAGAAATCGAATATAAAGTTCCTCAATCCATCAATCAAAATATATAATACGGAGCAATATTTCATATAAACAAAATGAGGCTACTTACAAATCTGAACAAATCTGCATGTGGAACCTTCAAATTCCAACTCTGGCTCAAGAAACCTAAGTTCCTTTTTCAAAAAGGCAATCGCAATTTGCCTCAACCTCCTCTGCAATTGTTGCCAAATCAATTTCTTTCCCTTTAGTGGAAAGAGCCATTTTCTATTCTGATCTTCCTGCTCTTGCAGCCATTCCTCTAGTACCTGCAATTTCACTTTCATTACTGCAATCTCTCTTTCCCTGACTTCTCCAGTCATCTCATCGTTGTGGCATTCCTCTAAACCTCTTCTTTGATCCTCCATGATCATCTTCTCCATGAGTTTCTTACTCACCACGAGTTGTACTAGCCTCTATGACAACAATCTCTTCTGCTGCCACTTACCTCACCAAGCTCTCCTCACTCAGTCTTTTGGTAAATACTTGGTTCACTGCCTCTGGAACCTTTCAAGCACTCTCTCTGGTCTCTTCAGGCTATCTCTTCAACTCACCTTCTTCTTCAGGACACTGCAATTGTCCTCCTTATTCAGCCTTTAGCTGAATGCCAGGTTCACTGCCATCATCTTCTCTGCAACCATAAACTGCATTTACAAATTTCAAATCA
>APFE030870008.1:0-18216 GCA_000404065.3 Pinus taeda | reverse complement strand
GGACTGTCAACACATGCTGAAAATAAATATGGACATAAACATACCAGCAACACACATAAAAATACACAGATATTTGGTCAACTTAGACCCAGGCAAAACCCCTTCAATGTTCTCCGGGGAAAACCTGTTAGAGAGCTCTTCAAATTTATTTATCTTTCAAGTTCAGGAAAAATATATTTGCAAACAAAACAAAACAGCAAAATACAACTTATCTCTTCAGCCCAAAACTCCTTGCCAATTGTGCCCACTTTGCCACAATTTTCGTGCCCACTTGAAGCTGAAAATATGTATTGTACAGATTTCCATACCGCTATATGGATTTTTTTCAAAAAAAAATCAAAACTTCTCTCGAACGGTGTGCAGCTTACAGCATTGAATAATGTTCGTACTATACATTCTGATGTCTTCTATGCCTCGATTTATGTGCCCAGCTTTGCCCAGAAATCACTCTTTCAGCGTGCTGCAACAAATTTCTCCTTCAGAACTTTTCTCAAGCTCTCAACCTCCTTTCTCCAATCTGCTCATGAAAAATGAATGCAGTCTCTCTTTTCTTTTCCCCCTTTTGTTTGCCTAAATGACTTTTGGGCACCCCTAAGATCTAATGGCTCAAATTCATTTAGATCAAGGAATGAAGAATAAATGTGCATTTAATTCTCACTTTCTATTTTTTAATTCACCCATTAAATAAAATACCCACATTGTACTTTATGTCTAAAGTCACTTTTCACTTTATAATTTAACATTGACTTTACCACTTATAAAATCACTTTCACTTTATAAGGTCACACTTAGGAAAAGAATTATTTTGGACACTTTTCCCTAGGTAGAGACTAACCCATGGGAAAACACTAGTCCAAGGTACATTAAAAATCTACATTGAGAGACAGCAAGTCAGTATATCTGAGAAGCAAGGAAGCATGGGAAATCTTCCCTGTAGCAGCACAATTGGAAACACCGTTGGAGACAGCAATGGAGCACTTAGGCCACAGAGGAACCTACAGGCCTGTGGCAGCCAATGCTGAGGTGTTGTTAGCAGAACAAACAGAGGCTGCATCAAATTGGAGGAACCAGCTGAGTGGGACTAAAACAACAAGGTCAAATCCAAGGTAGGACCCTAGCTGGCTGTAAGGTTAGATCAGTAGTATAGGGGCAGCAGGAACTGATGGTGAATTAACTATAGTATCCTGTTGTAAGGGATCATGGACTTGTAATTGTTGACTTGGTTTGTTTGTAATATGTACGAGTCGTTGGTAGAATCAATACTGGTTACACTGCTTGTTGAATTCAATATCATCTCTGTCGCAGAAATTGAAAGAATACTGTGATACTAGTTGGAATGCAACTTTTGTCATGTGCTCTTTTCAACCCTAAGGGGCACTACAACATACAACCAACATAAAAGCATCCATTGCTTTAGTCCTCCATCAATCCTGAGCTTTCTTATTTGTCACACATAGATATACATATTCAGTAATAATCAGACTCCATATAGGCTTTAATAAGAGAATAAAATGCATGTTTCTTCAAAAACACTTCAGAGACACAGACTTGTAACCATTTCTGAATAAAAGGTTTCATCATAAAACCTGAATGAATAGCAAGACAATTTCAGCATACAAACTGACCTCCAAAAACAAGACCTTCAACTTTTTGCATGGCAGCGATCCTTACTGACCAGTCCTGCTCTGGTGTAAGCATCCCAGCAATCTTATCCATTTCTCTGACTAATTCCTTTTCAGAATAAACTTTTATAGGATCAACAGGCTTCTCAGTGACATCATTATCACCTGCCATTTGACACTAAACCATCAAATGGAGTTTGAAATATCCTCTTTTAAAACCAGATTTCTATAGAAATAAGCTAGTGGAAACTCGAAGAAATAATTCCATGAAGACAATAAGATTGAAAATACATCCATGAACAGATCACGCAATTAGATAAAGCAATTCTGCTCAAACATCCACACAAAATGAAACCATACACAGACCAAAAAAAACAAGTACTGTCACTCAACAGGATCCACTATAAAGTTCACCCAGAACCAAGCGTTGTATTCAACTGTTTAATAGGTGAGTCTTTTATGTGCAGAGAGTTAAGGCACATGCACCTAATTATCCAATAATTCAAGAGTTTCAATCCAGCATGTCTTAGCCTTACTGAATCTGCTGCATGAAAGATGAGTTGGAGAACACTTTCCGCTTCTTAGCAATCCTTTTAACAGTTTTGATAGAATAGTTACAGTAGCAATTACTGATGAAGTAGCGACTTTGAACCGAACATATGAAGCAAAAACAACAGTACTCAATACAGTCCATTGCATATAACTTGCTACAAGTTGGCAATAATGGATATATCCAAAACAGTGAAGAAAACTAACAGTACTCCCAAAATTCCCTTTGCGCAGAAAAATTTTGAATCAGCAAGAGAATTATAACTGGCTCTAGATCAAATATCAAGGCATGGTGATAACAAGTGCTGCACTAAATTTAAGAATTTCAATTTTTTCCTTATACTTTAATGCAAAGAAGAAAACACAAGAGAGAGTACACATCAGTGCAATTACAACTCGACGTTTAGTGCCATCACCTCTCCTTGATCCCACAACAACTTGAATCATATATCTATTACTCAGTAATTGTCCATCAATGATTGCCATGTTTCTAATACATTTTAGAGAATACACGTATCCCTTGGGAGAAAAAAAAAATAATCTGTATCAATGGCGAACACAAACTAAAATATTTCAACTTTCAACGAACACAGGTAAACTCCGATAGAAGAAAATAGGCAATAGTATCAACTACACTTAGTGCATGTGCTTGTCAACTGTGCACAAGTGCACAGATTATATATATCTGAACAGATTAAGAATTTGACAGAGTTGTTTAACTTTATTTACTGACTATGCAACAAATTTCATGATGTTATGAACCATGCACCTTAAAAATGATAAGAAGTCGATGAATCCAATCCACTGAGGGTGGAACCTCCTTTTACAATCAATATAATATAACAGAAGATATGATGATCCTAAGACTAGGTCTCCTTGGTATATATATACATATATATAGGAGACAAAGTGCACAATTATAATGAAAGGTTTTGGCCTACATAACAATATAACAATAGAAATGTAATAATTGAATATCTGGAGCTTAATAAGGGATTTCAAGATTAACATGGGGCTTGACTAGGTCTTAACATGCCCCACCACTTCAAACAAGTGTTGTCCTCAACACTTGACTATAACTTTAGGAGTCTCTACATGAATAACTCATATATCCATGTCACCGCTTCCACTAGTAAGTTCTTCCATTTGTTGAGGAACTTAGCAATTGCTCAATTTCTCAGCTGCTTAACCCTTATTTCAAGGATTATTGCTGGTTCTAGTATGATTATCCCTTCTTTAATCTTTGGTAAAATAGTTTGCACTGAAATCTTGTCACCTATTACCATCTTTAAGCAAGAAACATGGAAGATTGGATGTACACATAAAGATCAAGGCAACCCAAATTTGTAAATCATGTTTGCAAACTTCTGCAACACCTTACAAGGGCCATAATACCTCGGTGTTAATTTATCTGGACTATAGGATTCAAAACCAGCCAGTTCGAAGTATAAACCAGTCAAACTGGCCGATTCATTAGGCTGAGCCATCCAACCAGTAGAAGAACCAGTTTTGAACCTTGCAGGCTAGGGTTTCTGGGCCTAACTGGCCATGAACTGGTCAGTTTATTGTCAGGCCAGCCGTGAACGCCACAGAAGGTGGTTTTGTGGTTTTTGAAGCAGTTTTGAAGGAAACTAGGGGTTGTTTCCCTCCAAAAACAGCCCCTTCAAGCCTTTAAAAGTATGTGTCCCCTCTCATTCGCCTCACACATCTAAACCCTAGCAATGTTGGAAATCAATGGTAATGTTAAATTCTTAAAGTAAAAGAGATGAAAATTCTTAAAATCAATCATTTTTACTTAAATTTTTAACATTGCCATGAAATGACTCAGGATGTTTGAGAGTGGTTTCAACCTCATTGGATTTCAGGATTTGGGGGATTGCAATGTTTCCATTTGATTATGTCATGTGTGAGGGTATGTGATTTGCATTTGATCAAGAGCATGAAGTCCTTCAAGTACCTTGATGTTGGTGGCATTGATTGTTTAACTTTGTTGATGTTGGTGGTATTGATTGTTGAACTCCTCTACCATGGCTTTAACAAAAATGCACCCCTCACTAGAACGAAAATTATTGGTGATGCATGCTAAGCTTTTTCTACCATATTACAAGGTTGAGGAGATGTGAACCCTTCACTCAAACCAAAATCATTGGTTAGGCATGTTAAACTTTTTCAATTTCTACCATATTACAAGGTTGAGCAATCCAAGTCTAAAAACTTTGAGCTAGATGATGTTTATGTAGCTCTTGTTAATGATTCCATTTCTAATGGTGTTGAATCAATGATGAGTTTAATGAGTAATCATGTTGATCAACGGTTTGTAGTTTATGTCTAGTCATGTTGTTGCTACTACTACTATTGAGGTTGCAGAGGAGCCTAAGGAGTCCTCAAACTTTGAGCAGATGATATTTATATAGCTCATGTTGATGATCCCATGTCTAGTAGTGGTGATGAGTTTGATCATGATGAGCAGTGATCATGTTGATCACTGATATGTAGACTTGTATTAGGCTAGTGGCCCCATAGCTTGTAGCATTTTTTTCGAGTCTAGGGGCCATTTAGAGCCTCATTGATTGTGTACTTTATTACAAATATGCATTGCACTCGATGCCATTTTGATATATTCACCTTTATATGGTATATAGATGAGCAAACTTTGCATATTTTGTCTTTATTGGTTTGGAATCATGGTTTTAAATCTTAAAAATATTTTTTTTCATTAAAAATTAATTATTTCATGTATTTTTTTAAAGACCAGTTCATTGATATCTGACCAATCCCAGTTTCACTAGTTCCAATTTGATAGGTGGACCGGTCCAGTTACTGGTTACAGTTTTGAATACCATGATATGGACACATACACCATGAACCATCTTTTTTCTAACCATCATCATTGGTGAAGTGAAAGCACTTTGGCTTAAGTTGAATGATGTTAGCCTCTAACATTTCTTGAATCAGACCCCTAATACAACCTCACTTCTCTTAACAGTTTATGTTACCTCTATCTGCAATCATTACATGAGATTTTAGTGATGGAAATAAAAAGCAACTGAGAAGTTTTGCCAATTTGTAACTAATGAAGTTATGGGTACTACCTTAATCAATCAACACTATTTTCTTTTTGATATATCTTTCTATCTTGAGGGATTGTGGAGTATTGGTGCCATCCAATGCATGACAACATATTGTCAGCGTAATCTCTTCTAGCTCTAGATCATGTGACGATTACAATTCTCGATCTTCTTCCTCTTCACGATCTATGTATAATGATTTATTCTCACCACATTTGTAGCCCTTACAGTACTTGCTAACATAAATGAAACATAGTCCTTTTGTTTTTTTCATCCATTTGCGGAGGTGTCAACCTTTTCGGTTGAGTGAGAGGTTAGGAGAGGGAACATGATGTTCTCTATAATTGTCGATGACCACACTTCTAGTAACTCTTTTTACTTCAACTTTCCTTGCCAGGCTGAAAGCATGCTCTATGGACTTTAGGTTCAAAGAGACGTGCCTCATGTTGGATGCTTTCCATTAAAGTTTCAATAAAGAGGTCTAACAAATTGTACTTGGAAGTTTTCTTTATTTTGAAGCTAACTTTTGGAATCACTGAATGAGCTATGTAATTGGACTTGTTTGCCAAAGATTTACCAATTGACTAAAGAATGTATTTCTCTTAATATCCCTATACTATGCTATCAATTCCTCCATAAAAATGGACCAAGATACAATAGAATTTTTTCCTCTCACAACACCATTCATATCATACAAATCGATCTTGTTCTAAATACATGGATGTAATATTTACATTTTGTAAAGCTATCACTTGGCATACATCAAACCATTGATATTTTTGGAATATCCACATTATAGGATCATTATCATCAAACTTCCTCATATCAATCCTCAAAATGAAGTAGCTCCTTAGTGCCGTATTGAATCTCTAATAACATGGATCTTAAGGTGCTGAAAAATCATGATCTTTGAACTCAATCTTTATTTCCTCCACATTTTCAAGATTCCCTTGCATCTTAGCATTTCCTTTAGGAAGTTTATCCTCTCAAGTATGTAAGAGGTTGGTGGACATGGAGTTTTTCAAATCTTCCATATTCTTTCCATCTTATCCATTTTGTTTTCCAATTTCTTTCCCTCTTCAAGATATTGAGAAATTTCTTCTCTTTCTTCTTGAGTAATGGTAGAGCTATCTAGGGGTTTATTTGCTGAAGTATATTTTGAAGCACCCTTAGGAGCCATGTGAGAAAATAATAATACTCTTTTTCCTCTTTATCACAAATTTTGAATCACCAAAATAAATCCTCCAACCAAAATTCATGCCAATTCTAAGTTATGTATCTTTCAAAACCATAACTTGTAGAGTATTTGGATGGCTGACCTTTGTCCTCATATATATTTGAAATTTGATCCCTTTCAAGCCTGAAATTTTGGCATGTCGTATTTTGATATGCCTTTAGTAATTCCACAAGTTCGATCAAAAAATGATGTTCCTCATGATTGTTATGGCAAGTTGCCTATAACTTCTCTAGAAAAAAGTCATAACAAACCTACCTTCCAAAGGGTATATCTCTAAAATTATAGCAAATCAAGATCTGAAATTTTGACCACTTACACCTTGATATCTCTCCCTAACAGCTGCAAAATTTCATGTTGTGAGGCCTCCCCAAAAAAAGTCTAAAGCCAAAATTCCAATATGACTAACTTGAAACTGATTTTAAAGATCAATCACAAACCCTAACTTCAACAAGGTGTATCTCCGATAGTATAGCAAACAAGAATTTGAAATTTTGAGCATAAATACTTCAATATTTGTTCTCTATCTCCTCAAAATTTCACTATGCGCAGCTTCTTAGAAAAAAGTTTTAGTGAAAAATGCCAAGACTATATTCGAGGATAAAAAAATCATAGCCCTGATATCAAATGTTATGAACCACACGCCTTAAAAATGATAAAACTTGTTCTCCTTCATATATATAGGAGACAAGGGTACAATCATAAAGAAAGGGTACAATGAAAGGTTCTTCTTAAAAATGATAACACTAGTTGTCCACATATATAGGAGACAAAGGTACAATTATAAAGAAATGGTACAAGAAAAGGTTCAGGCCTACATAACAATATAACAATAAAAATACAACTCAATATCTAGGGCTTAACAAAAGGGGTTTTAGGGTTAACGTGGCCTTGACTAGGGCTTAACACATGCATTCCAACATAATGCAAATCATCTAGCTATAATGAAGTGTACATCATTTTATGATCCAATAGGCAAATAATGCCCAATGTGCACTCAAGATGGTTAACTATTATGAGCTATAGATAGCATATTTCTCTGGTAATTAAAAAATTAAAGCAAAACAGAAATAAAGAAACAAATAAAAAAAATGCCCAAACAAGCATGAACTAGATAACTGTCCAAACGAAAAAGAGACTGCCATAAATCATAACAACCTTTCTCAACTTTAGCGTTGGTGGTAATTAAACAAGAAACCAAAGCAAGAGAAAGAAATTCAACAA
This sequence comes from Pinus taeda, assembly GCA_000404065.3. Taxonomy (NCBI): domain Eukaryota; kingdom Viridiplantae; phylum Streptophyta; class Pinopsida; order Pinales; family Pinaceae; genus Pinus; species Pinus taeda. The sequence continues at coordinate 10,519 of APFE030870008.1, read as the reverse complement.
ATAAAAGTCCTAGGAGCATAAATAGACCCCAATGATTAGATAATAATTAAAAAGCCGGGAGATGATACTTTACAAATCGGTAGACAATCGAACTAAGACATTCTTGAGCTTAACTTCTTGGAGAAAATTGAACACAAGTAGTGAAAGCATGAGAAACAATTCAAAATAAGTACAAAGTTCCCATAACAAAACTTGATGCCTTTGCTGAAGAAACTTCAATTCTCTAAATGATAACATGAACTTCCATAAAGTCAAGTTCAACCTCAATCTACAAAGAGCAATCTCCAAAGTGAGAAAACAAGAAGGCCTTGAATGCCTTTATACAGCAATACCAAAGCCCTCTCACCATAAATAGTCTACCATAAGAATGAGAGTTGAGACTCAAGCTAGGATGATGTAGAATTTGGTGCAAAAAAATACAACTTGAGACTTTTGAAGTATAAGCCATTATCATCATAATATCATCCTCTTGATTTCAAGAAAGAATTGCATCTTCAGAGACAATCGAATAGCTAAGAAAATATAATGCCATAAGAGGCCCTCATATTGAATGGCAAAAAGGAACAAGAAAAAAAAAACCCAATGACTGGCTTGCTATTCCAATCCCAAATTTAACAATATTCATGAAAAACAAAAATAAAAAGAGCAGACAAAAAGAACTCATCTTGGGGAAGGGAGAATGTCACAAAAGAATTTATAAATCTCATTCTAGAGAGATGACTAATCAAGCAGAGCAGTGTAACTATTAGAATTTTTTACTTTTTTCTCCAAAATCCAACGATACTACTTTCAGAAATATGGAGAATTTTAGTTGTTTAAAATGCATTTTTGAATGTATAAATGGAAATGGTGCCCTGGAAAATCCCCAAGGTGGTCAATTTCTGCAGATTAGGCACAATTAGGCCAAAAAGAATGCCCAGAAGAGAGAAAAATTGTCTAACGGTTAGACCACTGTGATTCACAAAATTTGATTGTAACATCCCTAGGGAACTTTTGCCCTTAGGGATTGATAGAGTACATGACCAACTCTGTATTCCACTAATATCACAGTACTATTTTTAAATTCTTTTGGATAGAAGTAATAACAATCTTAGTAAATAGTGTAATCAATGAGCAAATTCCACCAACAGTACAGGCATGTGGTACCAGTTCACCAAATACATACTAGGTTATAAATCCCAGTACTACTAAAATTCAATTCTATGACTATTAATAATCCTACTGCCCTAGGGCCATTAGTCTGCCCTTCAGATAGCCAGCTATTTGCAATGGGTCATTAGGGAAAATTGCCCTCAGTAGCCTGTTGCCTTTATATATAAGCCTCCTGCTATAAGCCCCTGTCCAGAAGCCTTGAAATTACCTTGGAGCTGTGGCTAGTGTCAAAATGGGCATTTGCTTCCCTCAAGACTACTTTGTTGCCACAGAGCAATTAATAGCAGACATTGTTGCCAGGATTGGTCACTGTGTGTGATCTAACACTGGTATCTGGTCTCCAGGAATCTGCGGCTGCCTCAGCATGAACTCAAGTAGGGACTGCTGCTTGCTGGACATGATCACCAACCCTAACCCAGGCCTCACAAATCCCGTACTATCACAGACAAGCTCTGTGCTCTTACAGAGCTCTGCTGCCTCCGGAGAAACCCTGGTGTCACGCCACTGCTTCAGCCCGTGTCTAGGTAGGGCATGCTGCCTCAGATGTTGCCCTAGAGGGCCTCCGCTAACTCTGGTGGGTTTATTGCTCCACAGACACCTTGTTGCCCTTGGTTTTAGGCCTCAAGCATCCTCACTGTCTTGGACAGAAACACAGAATATCTCCTCAAATCAATTAACACAGAAATCACCTTGCTTGCCAACAACCAAATAAGAAATGCCTCAGAAAATTATGTTAAACAAAGGAGAAAGAAGAGGAGATTGGCTAGGGTGGGATCAGCACCACCGAAACCAATCAAGGGAAATTAGGGGTCCTAAAATCCTCGGAACCTCAGCTCAAAAACAGAAATATCCAATCAAATCAATCATGATAAAATGATTTCATCTCTCTTATTTATAGATTCCTTATGGGGTCTACTGCTTATTTTACTGTGAGGGGTTACAAGTTTCCCTCCACTTAGCCCCAATTCTGGCTTTCACCACAAGACTTGTCCCAATTACCCCAAATTTACCCAAAGCTGCCCCAAAACATTGGATAATGGGTTTCCTCCTTTATCATTGAGTATAGCCTACGGGGCTGGATAGACTACTTCATCCTCCCCATTGCAATTAATTAGAAGGGAACATTACAATGATATAGAGTTGAAACTAGAACTTTAAATAAATCCTAAAGGACCCTATTTATTGGCCCATATGATAGAAGCAAATCCCATCTCCCAACTGAAATGCAACTCACTTTAAAAAACCATATCACAATTGAATGTACTAGGCACAATGCAGAACAAATGCAATTTCAAAGAGTTAACAATAGCCAACAAAACCTTGGTTCATCGGTGAAGATTGACAAAGTATTAAGCCATTCACCAGGATTTCCTCCTTGCTGTAGTCTGGACCATTCAAATGCCATGCTAAAAAGGGGCTGAGGATGGGTGGAAGTTCCAGGCTGATTTAGTCAGATGAACACTTTGATACAAACCCTAACCCTAGGACATTAAAACCTAAAACTTCAGTGAAAAGTATTGTAAGTTAACAAATTTTGCTACACATACTGTTGGAAATTACTAACAGCCACCACACAGTAATCACACTCAGAAAATCTGAGTTTCAAATCTGCGACTCTGTTTATTTGAAGGAGGGTAGAGCATTTGGGAAGGTGGACAGGACCAACAGCAAGCAACCACCCTCTCAAATAATAATAGTGACACATGTTCAATGGGAATTACATTGAATCTAAACATATGCAACAATTGGGACTGCTACACGAAGTCAAACCGTACTTAACTAGTGTACTTCAATGCTTGGATAGAAAGGTCAGTAAGGACTGTAGCTCAACTGGAGAATATGCTAGGCATTCAAGCCTGCTATCTCCTTGAAAGTTGAGATCTCTGCCAAATCCAACTCCCTTCATGCAACCACTACCTAGGGATCAGCACTCTCTTAACTAACTATATGCAAATTTAGAAGTGAACTGCTAGAACTGAAAATAGCATCTAACTGGAACTACACCTAGAAATAGCATTAACTGAAAACAAACAAAACCACTAGTTCTAAATCTGGAACTTACGTTTCTCAAACTAGAAAAGCTACTGATAAAAGCAAACTGCTGAACATTGGAAGTATCTTCAGAATGGGACATGAATACCAAAGCTATGCATGCACCCTCTTCCTCTCTCTCTCCTTAATAAATGTCAGCATTGCACCCTCATCCACTGTTGTACAGATCTGTACAGAATCTCTAACAGGAGCGTTGCCCTGCTACTATGCAGACCTGCACAGCTGTCACACCTGCCTGTACCTACTCTGCTATTATACCTAACACCGTACATTTTCTGCACGCACCCAAGCGTTTTTTGCTAGCTGCTGCCACTAATAGCACTGCAGGACATTTTTGAGGTACTAAAAATCCAGCAATCCCTTTTACCAAGGAAAGTATCTGCCAAAAACAAGATACTCCCTCACATCTAGAATTTCCCCTTAGCTAGGTGCTTGGTCAAACCACTGACCACCAAATAACCTAATGAAACATGACTCTGGATCACTGCTTGCATCTGTACTCTGAACTCTCTTCAAAATCTTCAAAGTGAAAATATTCTCTACAATGAACACTGCATCAAAAACCTGCCAAGCTCCTTCATTCTTCATGCCATCTTCATTGGTCAAAACCTTCTCACAACACTTCATGAACTCTTCAGGACTTCCTCCAATAATGAACTCATATGTATACAGGGCAGGACTAGTGTCTTAAATCTATAAATAATCAATTGAAATATGCACTAAACTCAGAACAGAACAGCATGAGTACACTCTAATTGACACTAAAATCCAAAACTTGTAGTGCATATATCAGCCCATCCAAGGCAACTCCCTCTTCCTGGGAGAACCCTCCAACAACTAGAATAAGTGTCTTATCAAGGTTAGCTAAAAGCTACCTTTAATGGAGTGAATCCTTTTGTAACAACATTATCCTGGTATTTTTTCATGGTACCATCAGCTGCAATCAAGGAATCAATCATTGATTCCACAGTGGGTTCTATATTCGTCTTCCCATCATTGGGGGAACCCTCTTCCGTCATGGCATCTTGCCATTCCTGCTCAACTGGATCAGTAGGTAGCCTATAAAGGCCACCTGCTCACAATCCTTACCAAAACTCGACCAGTTCCACAGTTGTCTCTTATGGTGACTAGTTGGCCATCAAACTTGGCCAAATACTATAAATCTATCATGCAAGAAACTGAAAGGAAACACCTTATTAAATCAGGAAAACACAAGACAATCTAACTCAAGTACATCACTCAAAGGTATCTGGAAAAATATGGAACCCAATCCATGTGGCATCATCACCCAACTTGTGTTATCCTCGTGAGATTTTTGCCCTAGGGTTTCTTCAATACTGATGTTTCAACAATTATTTTCCTTGCTTGTTTCAATGATGAGGTAGACAGAACATTCAATAATACAACATCTGATTAAACCATACACCTTCCTTTTGACAGTGGAGATTTCCACAGTTATTCATATTGTCTGAATAATCCAGAGAAAGGTTCAGACAACATACAACTTCCTTTCCGCAATAAGTATAACTATTACTCAATAATCAGAAAGTATAATATTGCATTCACTATCATAGAGAAATTCAACCACAGTTCCAGTAACATGATCCAAGTCCAACAAGTTTTGTTCAATGAACAGATATTTCCTACTTGTCCTATAAGTGAAACTGATGTTGTCCTATACTATCCGCAGACCAAACAAACAGTTATTAGCTTATTTCTTATTCAAAAAATTGAAACCAGAAAGTGTCCAATGACCTTAGGACATCCAAACCATCAAAATTCTTCTTCAGGATCGTTTTCCAAACAGGCAATGGTCCAATCTTGAAATCTTCCAGACCTCCTTCAACCAATTCAAGAAGCCCCTCCAAGCTCTGCTACAGGAGCACGAATTTTTGTAAGGCTTTCAGTCTGCTAGAGAAGAAATAATCCACTGACAGCTCAGAAAACCCTTCCATATCTACAGTAGAGCTTGGTATGGCCTCAGTATGGCCTCGGATCTGTAACAGACTACAATTAGCCCCCTCCCAACCTCAGAAATATTCTGGCCTACCTCAGAAGAATCATTTTGTACGAGTTTCAGGGAGAAAACTGCATAGATTCAACCTCAGTGTACTTTGTTCTGCTTGAGAAAGTTTGCCTCTGTTATGCCTCAAAACAGATTTGTCTAGCTTCAGGGAGATTTCGACTTCTTTGCTTCAGCTTCTTCACCAATTTTGCAATTCCTTAGATAGATAATCTACCTGTGCCAAAACAGAATGGAAAAAGAAAAGATAAGGTAGTTTTACTAACTAGGGTGGAATCTTCCACCACTGAAATTAGTAGGGAAACCGGGTCTTAAAACCCTCAAAGCCACAGCTTAAGAAAACAGATGTATTTTGATCCAATGTGATGATATTTTGATCTCAACTCTTCTCTATTTATAGATTTCTCCATGGGCTCCAAAATGTGAGAGGTTGTGGGTGAAACCCCCAATTTTGGGTTTTTTGGCCCCAGCCGACCCTATTTTTGTACAGTGTTGTTGGAAAAAATTGTGTTTTACCCCTTTATCAAAATATAGCCTACACAGTCAGATAGGCTATTTCATCCCCCATTAGCCCATCAATTTGGAGAGGACATTACAGTCCCCCATTCCCTAAATTGCTTGACCTCAAGCAATTGCAAGGGATGTTGTAAAACTCATTCTCCTTCCCATGTGGCATCTTATTCTTGTAGATACTTCCATCTAATAAGATATTCTAAAATTACTCTGCCCCTTAGGTTCTTTTCTCGATCTGCCATGGTTGCCTTTGGAATCAACTCTAGTTGCCCTTCTTCGTCCAATAGAGGCAATTCGATACAGCCTTCTTGAGACACACTACTTGGAAGATGTTATGAATTTTGCTCTCTCCTAGTAGTTTTAACTCATACACCACTTTGCCAATCCTTCGGAGAACTTTGTAAGGCCCATAAAACCTCGACTTCAACTTTTCTGCATCACTCTTATTGAGTGTAGATTGTCTATATGGTTGTAATCTCAAGAAGACTAAGTCTCCTACCTCGAAACAGCATTATGTTCGATGTTGGTCTGCATACATCTTTTGTCGATTTTGGGCAGCATGCATGTTTTCCTTGAGTACCATGAGAATGTCCTGGCTCTCTTGTATCCAATCTTTAGCAATTCAGGCCTTGCTATCTCCAAAAACCCTGTCGATAAAGGACGGTGCATCATAACTATACAGTGCTCTGAAATCTATCATCTCGATAGATAAATGGTAAGTGGTATTGTAACAATGCTCCCCAAGGTACAACAATTTGATCCACGCTTTTTGTTAACCAGTCACATAATTATGTAAGCATCCTTCAATCCACTTATTCACAATCTCTGTCTGACCCTCTGCCTGTGGGTGGTAAACAGTGCTAGGGGTTAATTCTATTCCCACTAGCCTAAAAAGTTCCTGCCAAAATGCACCCATAAGCCTACTGTCCTAATCGCTAACTATATACTTAGGTAGTCCATGGAGTCTAAAGACTTATTCGAAGAATAATTATGCTACCCATTTGGCCGAATAAATAGTTAGGGTTGCAATGAAATGTGCAAATTTTGTCAACCTATCAACCACGGTGTAGATACAATATTTACGTTGTGCTTTGGGTAGTCCTATGATAAAGTCCATTGAGATACTCTCCCATTTTTGCTTTGAAATTGGTAGAGGTTGGAGTAAACCTGCGGGTTGTGTGTGCTCGACCTTACTTTGTTGAGTTGTCATGCATTTCTTGACATATTTCATCACGTCTTCCTTAATATCTTTCCATGAAATCGTTCCCTGATCTATCGATAAGTTTTGAAAAATCCCTAGTGTCCTACTAATGATATGTCATGTATAGCTTTCAAGATCTTTTCCTTGAGTGTGGAGTCAAGGACCAAGTATATCCTATCTTTAGTAAATAATATCAGCAACGATTTTGTACCTATCATCTCGAATGAGTCCATCCGTTAGTGTGCAGGAAAACTTATTCTTAGAGTATTCTGGTAAGAGATGAGCCATGTTCCATGAGGTAACATGTTGCTGGTTTCCTCGATAGTGCATCAGCCACAATATTTTTCTTCCCTTTTACATATTCAATATCAAAATCATAGACCTGGACCTTACTCGCCCACTTTCATAGCCTTTTGTTTAGGTCTTTTTGTGGGAAATGAGCAAGGGGTTGTGGTCTACCTTCACTAGGAACCCATTTCCCACCAAGCATTGTCTAAACTTTGCCAAGGCTTGCATAATTATTAATAACAAACATTTCCTTGTCGTATATGGAGTAGAGTCTCTGAGTCCTAGAGTTTCCGACTTTTGAATGCAATTATATGGCCCTTCTTTATCAAAATTGCTCCTATTCCTTCTCTTAATGCATCACATTCAAATACAAAGGCTTGACTGAAGTTGGTAAATGCCAGCGCAAGAGACATACGCTCATTACTTCCTTGAGCTTATTGAATGTCTTGTATGATTCCTCCATCCACCTGAATGCTCCTTTCTTTGTCAAATCTATTAATGTTGTGCTTCGTTGAGAGAAACCTTTGGAAAATCGTCAGTAATAGCTACAAATTCCAAAAAGTCCTCGTAACTCGATCAAATTCTTCGATGTAGGCCAATCCAATATTGCTTCAATCTTCTCTTGATGTACATGTACTCCTTTCGCACTAGTTGTGTCCCAAATAAAGAATCTTCATCATTCCAAACTCGCATTTTGATGCCTTGGCATAGAGTGATTGTTGTTGCATTATGCTCAAGATTTCATCCAGATGTCCCAAGTGAGCTTCCCATGTCTTGTGTCACGACCGCCGGAGCCACGGTAGTCTTTCAACCGTTTTCTTTTCACCAATACTTACGATTGTAGTGCCGCACCTCGCTATAAGCGGTTGAAAGACTACCGCAAGTGTAGGGGCGTGACATCTTGTATAAGAGAAGGTCATCAACAAAAACCAGTAAGAATTTCCTTAACTGCTTCTTGAAGATGTTGTTCACGCATGATTGGAATGTGGCGGGAGCATTGGTTTGCCGAGATGGCATGAACAAAAACTCAAAGTGCCCACAATGGCATTGAAACATTGTTTTTGGCACATCTTGCTCTTGAAACCAAAGTTGATGATATCCTAATCGTAGGTCAATTTTGAAAAAATACAATGCTCCATGTAATTATCTAGTATTTCATCAATCCTAAGAATAGGGTACATGTTCTTGCTGGTCTTTTTGTTGAGTGCCTTATAGTCAATACACATCCTCCATGTTCCATCCTTTTAACCAGAACCACCAACGAGGCGAATGGACATGAGTTGGGTATGATGTGGCCCATAGCTAGCAATTGTTGGATTGCCTTCTCTATCTCGTCCTTAAATTTCGTTGGGTGTCGATTTGGTGTGGTAACTGTTAACACCCAGGTTGTTCCCTATGACTCCCAAGGGAATACGGCCAGGGTAACCACTAACCAATCTTTGGACTACAGCTTCTAGCCCAGCTGTAATCAGAGAGGGCTCTCTCTGTTAAGTTTGTCAACTGTTTTAGTGGAATTTTAGGCTAGTTATGAAGTGAATGTTTGATTGTTTTTTATGTTTGGTTGGGAGGATGCTTCTGATAGTTTTAGAGTCTGTCTGCAGGCAAAACTAATCCATTGGGCAATGGGGTCTTTGGTTGTTGTTTCCTTGAGATCCTGGCTTAAGTGCAGCGGGAATTACAGGGCCTGTGTGTATTCCATAAAACAAACTGTAAATTGTGAGAGTGGGATGGAAAACAACTAGCAAAGGACAATTAAGGATTCTTTACTAAGCTGTGTAGTGTGAAGGAGGTCTATTATTTAGGAGCAATCACTTGAATTCCTGAAATAACAGAGCACTGTGATGATATAGTATTAAAGGTAGCACTGAAGAATTACTCTTTAAATACCTTAACTGAGGAAAACATATGAAACAGCTAGGATTGAGCTCAGGGTAATCAAAGATTAAATCCTGAGACTATTCTTTTTCCTGGCCATTTAGATACTGAATACATGGAGAGCATGAACGATATATGAAAGTATAACAAACATATATGTAACAGAGTAACGAGAAAACTTATTGAGCCGTGGAATACACAGGAATCCTGCAACTTTGAGCCATACACCATCAAGAGATCAAGAGACACAATGCTTGGAGAAATCCCATCATTCTTTGTATCAGCTGTCTGAGAATTTACAACATCAGAGTAACAGAAGAGATATCATCTTACATCCGAAGTCCAACCCCTGCTAACAAATGCGAGGGGGAATATATAGAAATGTAATACAAAAATATCTCAGGCATTAAGTCATCTGAGAAGAAATTATCTTCTTACACTCGTACATGGCTTGTAGATGAGAAGTAATTACAGTCTTAAATGAGTTATAAAAGCTCTTAACTTCCGTCAGAGTAATTTTTGACCTTTGGGGTTTGCGGAGTCGGTTGAGCGGCTTTATCATAACTGCTGAATGATGTGCTGTGCAGCTGTTACATTTCTGTGTCTTCTTGGCCCTGCCACCTGTGCTTGCTGATGCTGTTGTTGCGGCCGAGTACCTATGCTGAGTTGGCTCAGCGTCTTCATACCTGCTGATGTATCTTTTGTCCAGCTATGTATGTAATACAAACCTTTTGCTGAAGAGAAAGATGTGATTACTTAACTTTGATTCAAAAGCAATCCTATTAATTCCTGCCATGTGTCTAAAGGAGGCAGCTGATGTTTCAAAATTGACCCCAAGGTCTCATCAGCCTCTGTATATTTATAGAAGTGAGGCGGCTCATCAAATAAGTGTGTGACTTCATTTCTAATAGAAAACAAATTATCTAATCTTTCAAAAAGAATTTGCCCTGTTACTGGGCCTGCTCCTGAAGATGTACTTGGTGCCTCAGCAATCTGTATTGCTGCAAAACTGCTTACTCTCTTGACATATTTGTCATGCGAGAGTAATTTTCCTGATTCTAATACGCTGGGGAGCCCTCTTTCCTGCAAATCTAAGAACCTATTCTGAAATTTATTGATGTCAGCTTGCATATCCTGGATTCTTCTGTCCAGGGTCTGAATTAGGTTCTTCATTGTCAAGACCGTTTTGATTAAAGAGATTGTTTCAGTCCTGTTTCCAATTCCCATTCTCACCAGCTGGGAACTTGTCCTGTAATTGAGCACTTCTATCATCTTGGGGGCAATCTCAGGCATATTGCCTAGAGATGCCCTTGCTCTCTGCAATTCTTTTCTTGCAATACTAATGAGTGCCACCTGCTCATATATGGCCTCAATATACTCCCATTGGTTGGTTATTGATTGTCCAATGGTGGTCC
>APFE030870004.1:0-14346 GCA_000404065.3 Pinus taeda | reverse complement strand
AATCATAATGAAATTTCATTATCCTTGGCCAAAACCCTGGCCAATCCGCCAAGTGAGCCTTCACCGCTCACCTCCAGGCCATACGTTACAATGAAGTCCTTCCAGCCTTTTATAGGCTCCATTACATATAATACCACGGGCAGAATACCATGGGTGCACAATACCATGTGCCCCAAAACCATCACTATTTAACCTGGTCAACTTTTGACTCTATCGCAAGTCAAGTTTACCTAACAACTCCCTCCCTTAAACTTGACTTGGGGTTCCTTGACTAACTCCAGCCAAACCTGCTAAGTGAGACAATCTCGCTCACTCTAGCTCTTACCCCCCTCAGAGTTTTAACCGGGGTATTGTTAACCCGACATCCCCCCCTATCACCTAGGTCTAACCCAAACTTTTCCGGTGATCACCGAGGGGTACACATGCCTTACCAAGTCTTACAGTAGTATGCCCATTTACGTGTACTAATTTTGACTTCATTAATTTTTTTTTTTTTGTTTACTGCTGCTGTGATTTTGATCCATCCTCTCTCAATAGGTGACGGGTTCAATTCTTGATCCCATCGGATTTCTCGTTTTCATGCTCACTGAATTCTTCGTGATTTCTTCCTTGATCTGTCATTTCAACTCTTGCAATGCTTTCCTCTCTGATTCCTTCAAATCAGAAACGAAGTTGCTCTACTCCTTGAATGAATTCAGCCATGGCTCTGTTACAGGACTGCTCTCTGCAACACCATTTCCATTGGGCTAAAATAAATCCTTCACTGAAGGCATACATTCGAAGCCCAAACCCTCAACCATGGCTCTGATACCAATTGTTAATAAATTTACCCAAGAACATAAATTAATTATGGAGAATTATTGAGAGAAACAAATATTAAAATAACCAGCAGCAACCATAAACACATAAACACAACAAGAACCTTGTAGATTCCATCACTAGTGGCCTCACGTAGCAGAAAACCAACAATTTCCGAAGCCGCATGAACAATTTTCTTCTACTGACCTTTTTAAATAGCCGCATGAATCCCGAAAAAATTGTTAACATGTTCCAAACCGGTAAATATCGCAAATGCACTACGATACCTGGTAGTTACAGCACTATCTTTTGCACATTCTCCTCGAGGTTTTTCCATGTACAATTGTTCCACCATTATTTTCAAACCCAGATCTGTAAAAAGGCTGCATTGATCTCATCAGGCACTATCAACCCCTGGCATCAAAAAATCCCTTTGAAGCCAATATCTGGCTCTGATACCAGTTGTTAGACCAAAGCATACATAACACACAACGGATTTATACTTATAGACAGACAAATGGAGAAACAACAACATTACTTAATCAGAAATAGCGGAATAGAGAAAACAATCACTGGAGAACAGAAATCACTTTGCATTACATTACAAGATTGGGCCTTGGATTTTAATTTGAACATTATTTAATTGTTTTGATTTATTAGGAGCTAAATTTTTTCAACCATCAAGTTGTGCTCAACTTATTTTTATTAGTCATAAAACCTTTCTTGAAATTAAGTGTAGGAAAACTAACTATGTACTTGACCAAGGGTGTCATATCATTCTTCAATGCATGACCTTTCTTTATTACTAGACCAACATGTGCGCATTCATCATGATAGTGCATTTGTAATGTGCATGGTAATATTTTTCGTTGGATATTATTTGTAATGTGAATGGAAGCATTTTTCATTCATATGTGTATTATTTGATATTGGTGAGGTGAACTTTGAAAGAGATAATGCTTGCAGCCATTTATATGTAGAGTGAGTTAATCACTCCAATTTGGAATTGGATTACAACTTGATGACCATGACCTAGGACCAAGCAATCTTGTTTGTTCCCTGAACAAACACGTATAAAATAAGACTCTTAATCAATGTCATCATGTCAACTTCAATTCCACATGTTTAATATTAGGATGTTTCATCTACATGTCTCACATGGAAGGCATTCCTTCTATGTTAAGAGCCACAAAGGGAAAGTTTGGATAGGCATTTCTATGTTATGTTGTTACACTAATGGAAGTATGTTGTTCACGTGTTCTGGGTGATCAATGTTGTGTCATCAGCTATTATAAGTGTGTGATCATGCTCAATTTTTGTCTTTTTTCACTTTGGATTTATTGATACCACACTTAGCTAAATTCCGATAAGTACATTCTTGAGCAATTTCTGTATATGGAATTTGTACACATCTTCGTTTATGCTTCTACATCGTATATGCGCAAATTCCATATACATAAATTGCGCATATATGAAAACTGGGCATAGACGGAAGATGTGCACATATACAGAAACTGGGCATATACGGAAGATATGCACAAATCTTCCGTATATGCCCAGTTTCCGTATATGCGCAATTTATGTATATTGAATTTGCGTGTATACGGAAACTGGGCATATATGGAAACTGAGCATATACGGAAGATGTGTGCGTCTTCTGTATATGCACCGTTTCCGTATATGCGCAATTTCAAGATATGGAATTTGTACACATCTTCGTTATTGCTTCTGCATCGTATATGCGCAAATTCCATATACATAAATTGCGCATATACGGAAACTGTGCATATACGGAAGATGTGCGCATATACGGAAACTGGGTATATACGAAAGATTTTCGCATATACGGAAACTGGACATATACGGAAGATATGCACAAATCTTCCATATATGCCCAGTTTTGGTATATGCGCAATTTTTGTATATTGAATTTGTGCGTATACGGAAACTGGGCATATACGGAAGATGGGCGCGTTTTCCGTATATGCACCGTTTCCGTATATGCTTAATTTCAAGATGTGGAATTTGTACACATCTTCGTTATTGCTTCAGCATCGTATATGCGCAAATTCCATATACATAAATTGCGCATATACGGAAACTCTGCATATACGGAAGATGTGCGCATATACGGAAACTGGGCATATACGGAAGATATGCACAAATCTTCCGTATATGCCCAGTTTCCATATATGCGCAATTTCTGTATATTGAATTTGCAAGTATACAATGCAGATACATGAATTTTCCTGTATGTGCATATCATCCGTATATGCACGTCGTTCATGTATATTCCTTTATGTTACAGAAACTGCGCATATACGGAAACTGTGCATATACGGAAGATGTGCGCATATACGGAATCTGGGCATATATGGAAGATATGCGCGTGTCTTCCGTATATCCCTAACTTTCCTCTATGTGCATATCTTCCGTATATGCACGTCGTTCATGCATCTTTATTTATGTTACAGAAACTGCGCATATACGGAAACTGTGCATATACGGAAGATGTGCGCATATACGGAAACTGGGCATATACGGAAGACATGCGCAACGTATATGCGTAAATTTCATATACATAAATTGCGCATATAAAGAAACTGTGCATATATGGAAGATGTGCGCATATACGAAAACTGGGCATATATAGAAGATGTGTGCGTGTCTTTCGTATATGCACAGTTTCCGTATATGCGCAATTTTTGTATATGGAATTTGTACACATCTTCGTTTATGCTTCTACATCGTATATGCGCAAATTCCATATACATAAATTGCGCATATACGGAAACTGAGCATATACGGAAGATGTGCACATATACGGAAACTGGGCATATACGGAAGATATGCACAAATCTTCCGTATATGCCCAGTTTCTGTATATGCGTAATTTCTGTATATTGAATTTGCGCGTATACGATGCAGATACATGAACTTTCCTGTATGTGCATATCATCCGTATATGCACGTCGTTCATGTATATTTTTTATGTTACAAAAACTGCGCATATACGGAAACTGTGCATATACGGAAGATGTGCGCATATACGGAAACTGGGGATATACGAAAGATATGCGCGTGTCTTCCATATATCCCTAACTTTCCTGTATGTGTATATCTTCCGTATATGCACGTCGTTCATGCATCTTCATTTATGTTACAGAAACTGCGCATATACGGAAACTGTGCATATACGGAAGATGTGGGCATATACGGAAACTGGGCATATACGGAAGACATGCGCATCGTATATGCGCAAATTTCATATACATAAATTGCGCAGATACAGAAACTGTGCATATATGGAAGATGTGCGGATATACGGAAACTGGGCATATATAGAAGATGTGTGTGTGTCTTTCGTATATGCACAGTTTCCGTATATGCGCAATTTCTGTATATGGAATTTGTACACATGTTCGTTTATGCTTCTACATCATATATGCGCAAATTCCATATACATAAATTGCGCATATACGAAAACTGGGCATATACGGAAGATGTGCGCATATACGGAAACTGGGCATATACGGAAGATATGCACAAATCTTCCGTATATGCCCAGTTTCTGTATATGCGTAATTTCTGTATATTGAATTTGCGCGTATACGGAAACTGGGCATATACGGAAGATGTGCGCGTCTTCCGTATATGCACCGTTTCCGTATATGCGCAATTTCAAGATATGGAATTTGTACACATCTTCGTTATTGCTTCTGCATCGTATATACGCAAATTCCATATACATAAATTGCGCATATACGGAAACTATGCATATACGGAAGATGTGCGCATATACGGACACTGGGCATATACGGAAGATTTCCGCATATACGAAAACTTCGCATATACAGAAGATATGCACAAATCTTCCGTATATGCCCAGTTTTCGTATATGCGCAATTTCTGTATATTGAATTTGCGGGTATACGGAAACTGGGCATATACGGAAGATGTGCGTGTCTTCCATATATGCACCGTTTCCGTATATGCGCAATTTCAAGATATGGAATTTGTACACATCTTCGTTATTGCTTCTACATCGTATATGCGCAAATTCCATATACATAAATTGCGCATATACAGAAACTATGCATATACGGAAGATGTGCGCATATACGGAAACTGGGCATATACGGAAGATTTCCGCATATACGGAAACTGGGCATATACGGAAGATATGCACAAATCTTCCGTATATGCCCAGTTTTCGTATATTGAATTTGCGCGTATACGATGCAGATACATGAACTTTCTTATATGCGCATATCATCCGTATATGCACGTCGTTCATGTATATTCCTTTATGTTACAGAAACTGCGCATATACAGAAATTGTGCATATACGGAAGATGTGCACATATACGGAAATTGGGCATATACGGAAGATATGCGTGTGTTTTCCGTATATCCCTAACTTTCCTGTATGTGCATATCTTCCGTATATGCACGTCGTTCATGCATCTTCATTTATGTTACAGAAACTGCGCATATACGGAAACTGTGCATATACGGAAGATGTGCGCATATACGGAAACTGGGCATATACAGAAGACATGCGCATCGTATATGCGCAAATTTCATATACATAAATTGCGCATATACGGAAACTGTGCATATATGGAAGGTGTGCGCATATACGGAAACTGGGCATATACAGAAGATGTGTGCGTGTCTTTCGTATATGCACAGTTTCCGTATATGCGCAATTTCTGTATATGGAATTTGTACACATGTTCGTTTATGCTTCTACATCGTATATGCGCAAATTCCGTATATCTTCCGTATATGCCCAGTTTCCGTATATGCGCACATCTTTCGTATATGCACAGTTTTCGTATATGCGCAGTTTCTGTAACATAAATGAAGATGCATGAACGACGTGCATATACGGAAGATATGCACATACAGGAAAGTTAGAGATATACGAAAGACACGCGCATATTTTCCATATATGCCCAGTTTCCGTATATGCGCACATCTTCCGTATATGCACAGTTTCTGTATATGCGCAGTTTCTGTAACATAAAGGAATATACATGAACGACGTGCATATACGGATGATACGCACATACAGGAAAGTTCATGTATCTGCATCGTATACACGCAAATTCAATATACAGAAATTGTGCATATACGGAAATTGGGCATAAACGGAAGATTTGTGCATATCTTCCATATATGCCCAGTTTCCATATGTGCGCACATCTTCCGTATATGCCCAGTTTCCGTATATGCGCACATCTTCCGTATATGCCCAGTTTCCGTATATGCGCAATTTCCATATACATAAATTGCGCATATACGGAAACTGTTGGCATATACGAAAGATGTGCGCATATACGGAAACTGGGCATATACGGAAGATGTGCACATATACGGAAACTGGGCATATACGGAAGATATGCGCGTTTCTTCCGTATATGCACAGTTTCCGTATATGCGTAATTTCTGTATATGGAATTTGCGCATCTACGATGCAGATACATGAACGACGTGCATATACGGTTGACACGCACATACGATGTAGAAGCATAAACGAAGATGTGTACAAATTCCATATACAGAAATTACGCATATACGGAAACTGGGCATATACGGAAGATTTGTGCATATCTTCCGTATATGCCCAGTTTCCGTATATGTGCACATCTTCTGTATATGCACAGTTTCCGTATATGCACAATTTATGTATATGGAATTTGTGCATATACGATGCAGAAGCATAAACGAAGATGTGTACAAATTTCATATCTTGAAATTGCGCATATACGGAAACGGTGCATATACGGAAGACGTGCACATCTTCCGTATATGCCCAGTTTCCGTATATGCGCAAATTCCATATTCATAAATTGCGCATATACGGAAACTGTGCATATACGGAAGAACTGCGCATATACAGAAACTGTGCATATACGGAAGATGTGTGCATATACGGAAACTGGGCATATACGGAAGACATGCGCATCGTATATGCGCAAATTTCATATACATAAATTGCGCATATACGGAAACTGTGCATATATGGAAGGTGTGCGCATATACGGAAACTGTGCATATACAGATATGCACAGTTTCTGTATATGCGCAATTTCTGTATATGGAATTTATACACATCTTCGTTTATGCTTCTACATCGTATATGCGCAAATTCCATATACATAAATTGCGCATATATGAAAACTAGGCATATACGAAAGATGTGCACATATACGGAAACTGGGCATATACGGAAGATATGCACAAATCTTCCATATATGCCCAGTTTCCGTATATGCGCGATTTCTGTATATTGAATTTGCGCGTATACGGAAACTGGGCATATACGGAAGATGTGCGCGTCTTCTGTATATGCACCGTTTCCGTATATGCGCAATTTCAAGATATGGAATTTGTACACATCTTTGTTATTGCTTCTGCATCGTATATGCTCAAATTCCATATACATAAATTGCGCATATACGGAAACTGTGCATATACGGAAGATGTGCGTATAGACGGAAACTGGGCATATACGAAAGATTTCCGCATATACGGAAACTGGACATATACGGAAGATATGCACAAATCTTCCGTATATGCCCAGTTTCCGTATATGCGCAATTTTTGTATATTGAATTTGCGCGTATATGGAAACTGTGCATATACGGAAGATGTGCGCGTCTTCCGTATGTGCACCGTTTCCGTATATGCGCAATTTCAAGATATGGAATTTGTACATATCTTCGTTATTGCTTCAGCATCGTATATGCGCAAATTCCATATACATAAATTGCGCATATACGGAAACTGTGCATATACGGAAGATATGTGCATATACGGAATATCGGAATATACGGAAGATTTCCACATATACGGAAACTGGGCATATACGGAAGATATGCACAAATCTTCCGTATATGCCCAGTTTCCGTATATGCGCAATTTCTGTATATTGAATTTGTGAGTATACGATGTAGATACATGAACTTTCCTGTATGTGCATATCATCCGTATATGCACGTCGTTCATGTATATTCCTTTATGTTACAGAAACTGCGCATATACGGAAACTGTGCATATACGGAAGATGTGCGCATATATAGAAACTGGGCATATACGGAAGATATGCGCGTCTTCCATATATCCCTAACTTTCCTGTATGTGCATATCTTCCGTATATGCACATCGTTCATGCATCTTCATTTATGTTACAGAAACTGCGCATATACGGAAACTGTGCATTTACGGAAGATGTGCACATATACGGAAACTGGGCATATACGGAAGACATGCGCATCGTATATGCGTAAATTTCATATACATAAATTGCGCATATAAGGAAACTGTGCATATATGGAAGATGTGCGCATATACGGAAACTGGGCATATACAGAAGATGTGTGCGTGTCTTCCACATATGCACAGTTTCCATATATACGCAAATTCTGTATATGGAATTTGTACACATCTTCGTTTATGCTTCTACATCGTATATGCGCAAATTCCATATACATAAATTGCACATATACGAAAACTGGGCATATACGGAAGATGTGCGCATATATGGAAACTGGGCATATACGAAAGATATGCACAAATCTTCCGTATATGCCTAGTTTCCGTATATGCGAAATTTCTGTATATTAAATTTGCGCGTATACGATGCAGATACATGAACTTTCTTGTATGTGCATATCATACGTATATGCACGTCGTTCATGTATATTCCTTTATGTTACAGAAACTGCACATATACGGAAACTGTGAATATACGGAAGATGTGCGCATATACGGAAACTGGGGATATACGGAAGATATGCACGTGTCTTCCGTATATCCCTAACTTTCCTGTATGTGCATATCTTCCGTATATGCACGTCGTTCATGCATCTTCATTTATGTTACAAAAACTGTGCATATATGGAAGATGTGCGCATATACGGAAACTGGGCATATACGGAAGACATGCGCATCGTATATGCGCACATTTCATATACATAAATTGCGCATATACGGAAACTGTGCATATATAGAAGATGTGCGCATATACGGAAACTGGGCATATATAGAAGATGTGTGTGTGTCTTCCGTATATGCACAGTTTCCGTATATGCGCAATTTCTGTATATGGAATTTGTACACATATTCGTTTATGCTTCTACATCGTATATGCGCAAATTCCATATACATAAATTTGCGCATATACGAAAACTGGGCATATACAGAAGATGTGCGCATATACAGAAACTGGGCATATACGGAAGATATGCACAAATCTTCCGTATATGCCGAGTTTCCGTATATGCGTAATTTCTGTATATTGAATTTGCGCGTATACGGAAACTGGGCATATATGGAAGATGTGCGTGTCTTCCGTATATGCACCGTTTTCGTATATGCGCAATTTCAAGATATGAAATTTGTACACATCTTCGTTATTGCTTCTGCATCTTATATGCACAAATTCCATATACATAAATTGCGCATATATGGAAACTGTGCATATACGGAAGATGTGCGCATATACGGAAACTGGGCATATACGGAAGATTCACTCATATACAGGAACTGGGCATATACGAAAGATATGCACAAATCTTCCGTATATGCCCAGTTTTCGTATATGCGCAATTTCTGTATATTGAATTTGCGCGTATACAGAAACTGGGCATATACGGAAGATGTGCGCGTCTTCCGTATATGCACCGTTTTCGTATATGCGCAATTTCAAGATATGGAATTTGTACACATCTTTGTTATTGCTTCTGCATCGTATATGCGCAAATTCCATATACATAAATTCCGCATATATGGAAACTGTGCATATACGGAAGATGTGCGCATATACAGAAATTGGGCATATACGGAAGATTTCCGCATATACGGAAACTGGGCATATACGGAAGATATGCACAAATCTTCCGTATATGCCCAGTTTCTGTATATGCGCAATTTCGTATATTGAATTTACACATATACGATGCAGATACATGAACTTTCCTGTATGTGCATATCATCCGTATATGCACGTCGTTCATGTATATTCCTTTATGTTATAGAAACTGCGCATATACGGAAACCTTGCATATACGAAAGATGTGCACATATACGGAAACTGGGCATATACGGAAGATATGCGCGTATCTTCCGTATATCCCTAACTTTCATGTATGTGCATATCTTCCGTATATGCACGTCGTTCATGCATTTTCGTTTATGTTACAAAAACTGCGCATATACGAAAACTGTGCATATACGGAAGATGTGCACATATACGGAAACTGGGCATATACGGAAGACATGCGCATCATATATGCGCAAATTTCATATACATAAATTGCGCATATACGGAAACTGTGCATATATGGAAGATGTGCGCATATACGTAAACTGGGCATATACAGAAGATGTGTGCGTGTCTTCCGTATTTGCATAGTTTCCGTATATGCGCAATTTCTGTATATGGAATTTGTACACATGTTCGTTTATGCTTCTACATCATATATGCGCAAATTCCATATACATAAATTGCACATATATAGAAACCGGGCATATACGGAAGATGTGCACATATACGGAAACTGGGCATATACGGAAGATATGCACAAATCTTCCGTATATGCCCAGTTTCCATATATGCGCAATTTCTGTAAATTGAATTTGCACGTATAGGATGCAGATACATGAACTTTCATGTATGTGCATATCATCCGTATATGCACGTCGTTCATGTATATTCCTTTATGTTAAAGAAACTGCGCATATACGGAAACTGTGCATATATGGATGGTAAATTTGATCAAGAAGTAGTAGCTTCCTTCCAGTCAGAGTTGGAGAAACTAGAGGAGGTGGTAGCCTCTAACAGGTAGGATCCCATGCACTGGTAAGAGTTTGCGCCAATGCAATATGTAAGAATATTTCAATTTTATGATGATAACAAGACAAAGACAACAACAATAGTGGATTTTCTCATTTGGGCTTTCCACCTAAAAATCTGGTGTCCCTTTGTTTTGATGTTGTGGTTTATATTCTCTTATGTTTAATGTTTATCATGGTTAACTGAATATTCCTATATCTACAACACATTGTGTTGCTAATGAAATAAGGGATCAACTAAAATATGTGTTCATTGACAAGGAACGTTTTTTATGAGCATGAGATTTGGTAGCTAGGTCATTGTGTTCTATTGTATTTTCCTATGCAATGGGATTTCTTGCATTGTCTTATTGTTTTATCAAATTTCCAAACCCTCTGATTGAAAAACAAAATTACAAATCACTTTACCTTCACACAAGCATTGTCTCCACACATTCTATAACTAAGTACGTCATATTGTTACACCAATAGCCTTCTATATCTTCTTGGGTGGAATTTATCAAATTTAATAAGATCTTCCAATTAGATAATTAGTGCTAATTTAAACTGAATTTACTATTTCTAGCTCTATGTTTGTATTACATGCATCCAAGATACAAGGAATTCATTGTCACACTAACAAGGAATTCATTGTTGCACTGTATTTTGAATAAGGACAAAATGCGACTCCCTGTCCTACCCCGCTCACTTCCTTTTTCGATGGCCCCAACATATATCCTTTTTAAAGAAAAAAATGTGATGGAGATCATTATTCCATTTAACATAAGCATTCACATCTTGTAATGGGAGCAAAGTGCATCTAACGAAAAGTATGGGACAAAAAATTCTTACGATAAGAAATAATGAATTTATTGTCACATTGATGAGAATTAAATAACTTGGCCGATGGATGACATAAGTAAATTTTACATTTTAAATCGGAAGAACGAGAAGCATGGGCAATAAAGGATGTGTGGAAGAGGGTTATGTGCGAGAGAACCTTTATTCCACGCAGATCGCATAATTCATACACTTGTTCCACACAACTACTTCCACAATTAGATCTTCTCTTAAAAAATTGTGATTTAAAAAAAAATTTGTATATAGGTTTCGAATAAAGACAATATATATGCTTTTTAACGCAACAAACGAGACAAATATCTTTATGTCATTTAACATAATCATTCACATCTCGTAATGGTAGTAGAGTGCATTAACAAAAAGTAGGGGATGAAAAGTAAAGGTAGAGATCTTTATGTCACTTAACATAAGCATTCACGTCTCATAATGGGAGCAATGTGCATATCACAAAAAGTGAGGGATATAAATATCCTATGACAAGAAACATGGAATTTATCATCACGCTAACAAGAATTAAACATGTTAGTCGATGGATGACAAAAGCATTTTTTACATTGTAAAGTTGGAGACCGAGAAGCATGCACAATAAAGGATGTGCAGAAGTGGGGAATGTACTAGAGGGGCCTTTATTTCACACAGATCCCTGACTTCATACACTTGTTGTTCCACACAACTAGCAATTGGATCTTTTCTAAAAAATGTCACTACAACAAAACCCTGTGATTAGCATCCCTTTTTGCTTCCTTTTTTGCATCTAGAGACCATTTTTGGTGCTATTTGTGTCCATTTATCAAATATGGTTCAAAACTTGATGCAAAGTTTTCACCCAGTTTTGCACCAAGTCTTACATCAAGTTTAGCACCAGGCATTGTAATAGGTTTTGCACCAGATTTTACTTCAAGTTTTACACCAAGTTTTGTGCCATCCTTTGCACCATGTTTTGCATCAAGTTTGGAACCTAATTTTGTTTCACCATCTTTTGCATCCTCTATTGCATTCACTTTTTTCCACTACACTTGCATCAACTTTTGCATCATCTCTTGCATCCTCTTTTGCATCATTTTTTAAATCATTTTTTGCATCCATTTTTGCATATTTTTTGCATCCCCTTTGTTCAAAGTTTTGCATCGAGGTTTGTGTCTAGTTTTTGCATCTACTTTTGTTGCATTGACTTTTACATCTTGTTTTGCATCCATATTTACATCCTCTTTTTCATCTGTTATTGTGTCCACTATTGCATCCATTTTTCTTGTGCCATAATTTGCACCTAGTTTGACACCTCCCTTTGCAACCTTTTTTGTTTCTAAATTTGCATCCACGATTGCATCCTCATATACATTTAGGTTTTCATCGACTTTTACATCTATTTTTAATCCCTTTTTATATCCACTTTTGTGTCAAGATTTGCATCAAGTTTTGTGTCTTGTATTTCATCTACTTTTGCATATAATTTTGTTGCATCATATTTTACATCCATTGTTGCACCCATGTTTACTCCCACTTTTACATCCCTTTTTGCATCCTATTTTTCATCTTCATTTACTTCTTTTTTTTTTATCTATCATTACACCCACTTTTGTTGTGACACAATTTGTGCCATGTTTTGTACTTACTATTGTACCCACATTTTCTTCCAATTTTGCATCCATCTTCGTATCCTCTTTTGCATAAAACATTGCATCTATTTTTGCATCCACTTTTGTGTTGGGTTTTGCATCTCATTTTGTATCTTCTTTTACATGTACTTCCATTGCATCCATATTTTGCATCCAATTTTGTTTCTCATGTTGCACCCGTGTTTGCATCCACTTTTATAGCCCTTATAGCATCTTGTCTTGCATCTAAGTTTTCATCTTTTTCTTTTTTTTTTTTTCTATTATTACATCCACTTTCTCATCCAATTTTTTTGTGCTATGATTTGTGCCATATTGTATGCCTATCGTTGGAACCCACATTTTCTTCCACTTGTGCATCCACATTTGTTTCATTTTTTGTGTCCAAGTTTGCATCAAATATTGTTTATGTTTTTTGCATCCCATTTCAAATCTACTTTTACATCCACTTTTGATTCGTTCAAATTTTCAACTAATTTTGTGTTCAATATT
Source organism: Pinus taeda (assembly GCA_000404065.3). Lineage (NCBI taxonomy): Eukaryota > Viridiplantae > Streptophyta > Pinopsida > Pinales > Pinaceae > Pinus > Pinus taeda. The sequence goes on along the minus strand of APFE030870004.1, from coordinate 739 downwards.
GCACCCATGTTTGGTCCATGTTTACATCTCTTTTTTCATCTAATTTTTCCTCCTTTTTGCATTCAAGTTTGTGTCTTTTTTTTTTTTACATTCATTGTAGTATCCACATTTGTTTCACCACAATTCATGCTAAGTTTTATGCCTACTATTGGGCCCATGTTTTCTTCCACCTTTTCATCCATGTTTGAATCCTATTTTGTGTTCAGGTTTGCATCAACTATTGCATCTATTTTTTCATCCACTTTTGTGTCAATTTTTTTGCCTTGTTCTGCATCTACTTATGTTGTGTCCACTCTTCATCTAAATTTACATTTATTTTTACCCCCATTTTTTTTGTTCACTTTTGCATCCCTTTTCCAACACACATCATATTTTTTGCACTGATGATATTTCTTATGACATTGAAAATTATGAACAACTGATGACAAAGCCAATAATTATAACGATGATGATAATGAAGATGATGACGATGACATGAATTGTGATTGTTATGATAATGAAAATGTTGATAAAGACAATGAGAGTTACGATGACAATGATGATGATGATGCTAATGACCTTGGCCATTCTTCCCAATTTTTAAATGTTTTCATGGTCAAAATCATAGTAATTATCTTTGGTGTCATCTTCCAAGTCATCATCATCTGATCATCATTATCATTATTTTCATCTTGGTCATCATCAAGAACAATAATGGCATGAATGATGATTATAATGTTCATGATGAAGATGACAACAA
>APFE030869994.1:0-12361 GCA_000404065.3 Pinus taeda | reverse complement strand
TCTTCCTCAATTCGGCAGGCAAACTGATACCAATTGTCATCCTCTTCAGACGCGTCGTGACCTTGAATAGTTGGAGCATCTACAGTGCCTTCATCATCCATCTGTCGCTTACCAACGTCCCCAGCTTTATCTTTGTCATGCATAGCCTTACTGCTTTCACCTTGCTCCTTGTTGCTAATCCCATGACTACCTATCTCTTCCATGTTCTGCTTGTTCCCATGACTGGACAGAGTAGCTTGCGTCACAGACTCTTCCTTGAAAGAAATTGTGATGGTAGTAGTGATTGTAGGCTTGTTTAGTGAACTGTAGAAACGAAATTGTGTATTGTGAGGGCTAGAAAGAGCAGGGAGTGGGAGATCCACAGTGTGGACAGCATTGTCCCTCCAACCTCTCCCACTTTTGGTATTCGGGTAGCTATGAGTGGGGTTAATGAGTGAGTTGGGAAATTTAGTAGTTGAGTCCGGGGAGTCAGAGGTGGAACTGGTAGAAGCTCGTGAGCGGTTAAAACCTCCACGTGAACCTCCATACCTACTGCGCATGCAGTGCCTGAGGCGAGCCATGGGTGAATTGACAGCGGAAGAATTGGAATGAAGGCAACAATGAGCGGGAGCAGGGGTGGGTGAACCACAATCAAGAAGACAATGACGGGAATGTGAAAAATGAAAACCATTACCAAAATCATAACAAGGGAGAATTAGGCAGCAACTGCCTGTAGCAGTTCTGAAACACGGTTCAGCCGCTTGCGGAGGACAAATGCCATGGAGAAGGGGAGGAGTAACAAAATGGTTTGGACGGGCCATGGTGTTGAAGGAGGTGAGCTCGTCACAACTTTCAGAGTCAATAAATGTCACCTGCAAGGTGTTTTTAATCCATCTGCGGTGAGCTCTTAAGACAAAGCACTTAGCTAGATGGCTTCCCAACTCGCTGGCGATCCGTCTTGTCATTTAAATGCCGTTGTTGACACCCACATGTGGGTGCATTTCCTCTGCATTTTCCCATTCCTTGTGCACTAGATCATTGAAATCCTGCAATTGATGAGTATTGGCTATAGTGCTAAGAGCTCCTACATGAAGAGTCTTACCACTTTCAACGCTAATGTCTGCTAGGAGGTTTTCTACTTTGTTACCATTCCAACGAGTGTGCTTAATGGTAACTGCTCTATGAATGAGTAGCCATTGTTCAATCTATTCCATCCTTTCCGCCAATCTCCAACTATTACCCACTTTATGTGTTGGAGTTCCCTGTAAGATCTGGTTGATCATGTTAATTAAGATCTGAGATTCCCCTTCAATTATGAGTGGGAAGAATCTATTGTTTTGAGCCAGGAGAAGTCCTTGCCAAATTCCTTCTAATTCAGCTGAGTTGTTTGTATCCCAACCTATTGACCCCATGAATGTTTGGAGAACATTGCCCTTGTGATTTCTAAATATTCCCCCAAATCCTGCTTTACCTAGATTTCCCTTTAATTCTCCTTCAAAGTTGAGCAGTACCATGTGTGCTGGGGGTGGAGTCCATTTGTTAGGTGTATCTCTAGAGGGAGGGATTTTCCTTAGGTGTACCTGCTCATGGTTCCAGTGAAGGTTACAGTTCAACCATTTATTTTGTTCCTGTGGTGTGGATGGGAAATCATCATCAAGCCACGTTTGGAGCATTAAGGTTTCTCGTATGTTTTGACATATATTGATCCATAGAACTTCTATGGGAGATGAATGGTCTTTGAAGATGCACCTATTTATCTCTTTCCAGATTGTACACATGAGGAAACCTGGTATTAGCTCCCATAAGGCGTTTAAGATTTTGCTTTTATAAGGGTGAGGTGCCCAAGAACAAATAGTGCTGGTTGAATTCTCCTTATTTTGTCCATCTCTTTGACATCTAAAGCTAACCTTCTCCCAAAGTCGGGTTGCTAACAGACATGAGTTTAGGAGATGTTCCTTAGTTTCTTCTTCTTGTTTACAATTTGGGCAGATGGAAGGTCTGTGAAAACTTTGTTTCCTTAGATTATCCCAAGTAAGGATTCTATTTTGGCACATCAACCAGAGAAAGGTGGAGATTTTTGGCCAAATTGGTGGTTCTCAAACTTTGTGCCAGAGGCTATCCTTGAATGTATGGTCCCTTAGTATTATATGATATGCTTCCCGGGAAGTGAAGGTACCTCTCGTTTCATAACCCCATCTAATGATGTCTTTCTTATCTGATTGGTGAATTTTCCTGTTTGAGAGTTCCGTATCTAGGCTATCGTTGATGGGTTGTGTGGCTTGCCCAAGAATGAGGTTCGAGCATAACCATTTCCTACAACCTTGGTTGTGAACTTCCTCCCAAAGTTGATTTACTTTGATCGTCGGTTGCTCTACCCAATCCTAACGCTGGTGGGGCGTGAGTAGGTCCTTCAATTTTGGTCTTTGCTACTAGGAGTCCTCCCAAAACCTTGCATTATCTCCATTCCTGATTTCCCAAAAACTATGTTGTTGGATTAGATATTTATGTTGTTTGGTAGCATTCGGAATTAGAGAGCCCGTGCCAACTTCTTTGAGCCGAATTAAATCATCCACAGGTCTATTATGAGCATACTTAGTTGTCTAGAGGATTGCCCAAGGAGTATATGGGTTTGAGAGCCATCTCCACTAGATGCGCACTCCCATGGCCTCACTGTTGTGCTGAGGATCTCATAATCTAGTGCCTCCAGAGGATTTTGGGTGACAAACTGTTTCCCACTTTACCAGAGCTGATTTTATTTTTTGTTTTGTATTCCCCCATAAAAAATCTTGTTGAAGATTTTTGATTGCTTTAAGAACCCATTTGGGTGCTGCTAGGACCGTGAAGAGGTAGAGCGGCATAGATTGTAGCACTGCCTTGATTAGAACTAAGCGACTGGCCATATTGAGAGCTCTGAACGTCCATGAAGAGATATGGGCTTCCAGTTTTTCTAGGAGAATTTTCCAGGATGAGTGCTTTAAGGCAGAGGCTGTCATTGGAGCTCCCAGGTATTTGGAGGGCAGAGATGCAATCGAGAAGCCTAGAATTCTGGCTATGGAGGCTTGAGTGATGGGAGGTGTGTGAAAGAAGAAGACTTGAGATTTTGATTTGTTAATGCAGGCACTAGAGGCATCTGAAAAGTCAGATAAAATTTATTTCAGCTTACGGGCTTCCTGGACCGAAGGATGACCAAAGAACATATTGTCATCCACAAATTGCTGGTGGGTAAAAGTAGGGGTATTATGGAAAGAAAGGCCACGTAATTGATGGTTTTGAAGGGCATCTTTGATGTAACATCCAAGACCTTCCGCCATAATAACAGATAGAAAGGGTGAAAGAGGGTCCCCTTGTTGGATACCTTTGGACGGGTGGAAGTGGGTGGAGGGGGTCCCATTGACAAGAATTGAGAAAAAGGTAGAAGTGATGAGACTCATAATCCATCTTACCCAGGGGGCTAAAGCCAAAGGCTAGCAGTATTTTTTGAATATATTTCCATCTTAAAGAATCGAAAGCTTTTGAGAGGTTGATTTTTAGGAGCATACCTGCCTTTTTGGTTTGCTTTAGGGAGTGAATGATTTCATGAGTGAGAATTATGCCATTGGTGATTTGCCTTCCTTCCACGTAACCTGATTTCTTCGGTGATATAAGAAGAGGAAGCAGGGGCTTGAGGCATGTGGCGATCACTTTAGAGAGAATTTTATACAATACATTGGATAGTGCAATAGGTCGAGATTTTTCTGGACTCTGGTTGTTCTCCTCCTTAGGGATGAGGGCGATGAAGGTGGCATTCAAGGATGGAAGCATCCATCTAGTAAATCTGGACTCCTCGACTACTTGCCAGACTTCCTCCTTGACTCGATCCCAGAAGTTGTGAAAAAATTTCGAAGTGAAGCCGTCTGGTCCAGGTGCTTTCCCAACTTTGAGCTATTGCATAGCTGTCTCCACTTCCTGTAAAGAAATAGGCCTGAGGAGTATTTGATTGTGTTCCTCAGTTACGATCTTAGGAATAATCTTGATGATCTTCTCTATAGATGGTAGCCGATCAGTCTCCATTTCCTAATGCACCCTCCGAAAGTGGGTGAGGAGTTCCTATTCTATATCTTCATGCTTCTCTAGATGTTCCCCTTGTCGATTTTGGAGGAGAGTAATGTTGTTGTGCATTCTCCATTGGATAGTGGTATGGTGGAAGAACTGTGTATTGTATTCACCCTCTTTAAGCCGTCGGATATTCGATTTTTGTCTCCAAAGAATCTCTACCTGTCTTTCTCTTTCTGAGATCTGCGTTTGTAGTTGATGTTCCTATTCTGCTATGGTTTTGGATCTGCCTTCAACTATGATTCTCTGCTGTAATTTTTGCATTTCTTGTTCAAGAGTGTTTTGCACCTGAAAGATATTGCTGAAGATAAAGTGATTCCACTGTTTTATTTTTTCCTTGATATTTTTTAGCTTTTGTTGGAGCTTGTACATTGTTGTGCCTTCTAGTTGTTTGAAATTTCTCCATGTCTCTATTATCAGGTTATGAAAATTGGGGTGATTCAGCCAAAAGGCTTCAAAGCGAAAGGGCCTGCAAACATTGTCTCTCAGTCTTTGCCAGTGAAGCCTAATAGGCCAATGGTCCGACCTAGAGAGTGGCAATATAGAGGCTAAGAGATACCCGCTAAGATGTATTGCATTATCAGAGATCAGGAATCTGTCTAACAGAGATGCAATTTGGTGGGCATCTGCATGCTTGTTGTTCCAAGTATAAACGCCATTGTTGAATTCCATATCTATAAACCTATTGTTATGAATGTAGTTTTTGAAGTGCGTGCTTTCATAGTCCAGCTTGATACGTCCTCCTCTTTTTTCCTACAACCTTGTAATCGTGTTGAAGTCCCCTCCTATGATCCAAAGTGGGTGGGATCTTTCTGAGTTGATCTGAGTTAGGGTGTTCAGTGTGTCTACTTTGTTTGTTGTCTCCTGGGGGAAGTAGACATTAGTTAAGTCTCCATGAACATTTGTCCCTGTTAAATGAAACTTGGCTTGAATAAAGTGCTTACTGGCATGTATGTTGGTAAGTGTTATAGATCTATCATCCCAAACGATGGCTAGCCCTCCTGAGGCTCCCATGGCTTCCACTGCCACTTCTTTGCTTCCCGGCCACACTTTGGCAAGGATTTGATCCAACATTGTGGAATTACACTTGGTCTCCTGCAAGAAGAGAATTTGAGGCTTTTCCTATTGTAGCATGTTCTTTATTTATCATCCCTTCCCCGGGCTATTAAGCCCTCTGATGTTCCATGAGATGAGCTTCATGATTCATGATTGGGAAGGGGATTATAGTATTTGGTGAGATTGGAGTATCTTCCAAATTCCACCAGCATCTCCCCTATGCGGATGGTTCTCTGAAGATTGGTTTTCCATCCTTGTTTCTTGTTGTCTTTGAAGATATTTCTTCCATCCCACTGACTACCAGTTTGGACGCCTAATGATCTTTGCTTTTGTACTCTTGAGAGAATTACTTCTAAGTTCTCTAGTTTTCGCTCAGAAATTTTGTCATATTCCTTTTTCTTACAAGCCTGTTCAAGTCCCAGTATATCTAGATCTCCAATGTCGAAGCTCTCATGTTCCTCTTCCATGTGTTGTATTATTTCCTTCTCTGCCTGTGTATCATCTACAATCGTGAGCTACATCTGAGTGCTATCTACCTCTGTACCTTGAGCAGTCCTTTTCTGCATGTTACTGGGAGAGGGCGTTTTGGTGTCCAGGGGTTACTTAGAAGTGAGGGCTTTCTTTGAGCTTGATGGAGTAGAATGGGTGGAAGTCTTAGGAATGGCTTCAGGTTGTTTCTGATTATCTAAAATATGAACCTCCGGCTGGAGCAGGATTTCAAAGCTATTGCTTGTTGAAAGCAAGGAGGTGCTGGTGACAGGTTTTTTGACTGAGGTAGAGGGCTTTTTATGAGTCTTTTTGTGATTGGGAACTTTTGTGAACCCATCTGAGTCGGATTTGTCCATTGAAGGGGTGGTCATGGATTTCATATTGGAGGGACAATCTCAGAATAAATGGCCCAGGGTGTGGCATTTTTGACAGCGGAATGGTACATGCTCATAATCTATTGTTTGTAACCATTCATAATCATCATGGTAGAGGCTTACCGCATCTAGGAGAGCTTTGTTGAGGTGCATGTATACACAGATCCACGCATAGGAGGTGTATCGCTTCAGCTTTGTCTCCTCTGCCACTTTGATGAATTTGCCTAAACCATTCCCAATGTCTCGCAAAGAGTCTTCGTCCCAATACTCAAGAGGGAGAGAATAAAGATGCAACCACACCGGAGCCCAGCTCAGATCTTCTTTGTCCGGGTTAAAGTGCTCGATCCATCCTCTTAGGTATAGCCCTGCTATGCTGAATAAATATGGTCCTCCATCCAATAGCCTGTTTCGGTCCTCCAGACAATTCAAAATGGTAGTAAATAAGCCCTTAGGCCCTAACTGCAACGTTATGTGCCCTTTTGGCTTCCATTTAGCTGCGATCCAGCCGTGCAAAGCTTTCTCTGTTGGCCAAAGGCCTATGAACTTTCCTATCAAAGCATGATCCCTCATAAATTGGATCTGAGTGTTGATGTGCTGACTTGTGAGCTCGATTTTGGGTCTGTCAACTACTACCGGCGTGTAGGTGTTTGACGTCACTCGTGGTTCTTAATTTGTGTTGTTATTCATTGGCATATTTTCATTCTTTGTTGTTGTATCTTCTAGATCGTCCATCCTGACATTTTCAGTTTGTCGCAGGCCGTTTTCCATATAAGCGGGGGGAGGCATCATTTCCTCCCCCCTGAGGGGTTCCATTGCACGATAGCTGTTCCTTATTGTGCTGTAGCTGCCTTATGGCTGAAGGTTAATGGTAGAACATCGCAGTCTGTGAAGGTCTGTTGGTTGCAGAGCAGTGTCAAACCCTAAGCGCTCCGCTCTCCATTTTCATTCGAAGTGAAATATCGTATTAAACATAGGTTTGATCTAAAGTGGTCATTGTATTAAATATAAAGTTTTGTCTTAAAATATTTTTGTCTCAAAATGCTTTTGTCTTAAATATAAACTTGTCTTAAAATAATTTTGTCTTAAATTGTTTTTGTCTTAAAGTAATTTTGTCTTAAACTATTTTTGTCTTAAATACAAAGTTTTGTTTTTAAATTTTTGTCTCAAACTACTTTTGTCTTAAATATAAAGTTTTGTCTCAAAATATTTTATGTCTTAAATTATTTTTGTCTTAAATATAAAGTTTTGTCTTAAAATATTTTGTCTCAAACTACTTTTGTCTTAAAATATTTTTGTCTCAACCTATTTTTGTCTTAAAGTTTATATTTAAGAGGAATCAATTGATATTAATTTTTAATGTAAAATAACTAAAATAAAAAAATGATTTTTTAAGAAAAAAGATTTCTTGTCTTAAAAAAATGTCTTAAAAATACCCTTGATCTAATAGTGTATGCAATATGTAGTCATAAACATTACCAGAAATTAGATCACTTGAATAGTAATAAAAAAACAACAAATATTGTGGAACCACCAGGATTGTCTCAAAACCTGTACATCAAACAAATAAATTAAATTAATGTACAGAACAAAAGTATAAAGCAAAAAAACACACTCATGATGTAAGCATTGAAATCTTAATAAATATATATATAAATATATATATATATATATATATTATATATATATATATTATATTATAATATAGTTTTGAACTGTATTCATCTGTGCTTCGATGAAATGATGTAAGTTACTATTTTTACAATATAAATAAACGTACAATTTTATTATTTTTATAAATAAAGAATGATTTTTGTGTTTGTTTTAATAATCTTGCATCTTATTTTTACCAGAAAGCCCAACTGCGATTGTAGATTCCAATCACTGTAAAGCCCAGCTGCGAAGTAATTGGTAATGTGAAAACTGTGTAGATTCAAATCAGTGGAGAGGTTAACCGAATAGTGAAAATCAATGACTGATAGTAAATTATTAACATTATGGCCAAACCTGGTAAAAACTTGAATCTACAATCAAGTTTGGATTTGCAATGAAATGTGAAAAAATAGACATTCATCAATAAAACAAGCATATATTATCCTTCTGGTTGGAAGAAAGTATGGTAGTTTTTTTAATTTAAGATATACTTTTTAACAATTATTTAATTTTAAGATTTTCATATAACTAATTTACTTACTACTCGTTTATTTATCTGATCAGAGATCCATCTCTAATTCTTCCCCAACTCCACACATCATCACTCAGCGATTCGACTGTGAAAACATACAACCGTCATCACCTCAAAATTTCTCCCACAACGGCACTGGATCGTCATTGTCTAAAGCACTGGAGTTCACAATTGTGTCTTCAAACTCTTGAAGTGGGGCGCTGTAAAAATTGGGATAAGAACCATAGGGCTCATATCCTGTAAGCAGTGTTAAGAGATTGCCATGTTCGGCGATAATGTTAACGAGCTCTAGTTGTGTGGACTCCAATTGCAATTGCAGCTCTGCTACTTTTCTCTGAAGATCATTGATAACTCCTACACAGCCATGGACAGGATCTCGAATTCTTTCTTCTGCTTCGTACACCATGCTGCTTACTGCATCACCTCTCTTCTCGGCCGGAAGCTCCTATCCAAAATTTACACAATCAACCACTTAATCACAAATACTTTCTACATCTAATTTCAGAGCCGGATAATTTCAAAGCTGGAAAATGGTAAGAGAACACTGGTTGGTTCGAAACTAGTCACAAATGATCTTTTATGTGATTTGGCTGAAAATTCTCTAAACAAAATCTCAATGAGTTTATTATTTCTTAGTTTATTATTTCTTAGTGAAGAGATTTTCAGTTACATCAAAAGTAATTATTACACTAAAAATAGTTATTAGTAAATTTTCCAAAACTGTAATTAGCATCTCTAGGGTTTGCAAAATGAAAATTATTGATAAAAAGATTTGCAGTTACATCAAAACTTGTAAATATTGGTAAGCTTTCCAAACAAATAACTAAAATTTGCAGGATAAAAATTATAAATTCCATAGAAATATTGTGATTAACCCAGTCCCAATATCTTTATCAACTTTACCAAAAACCCTTAAATATTAATAAACTTTCTAAACAAATAACTAAAATCTCCCGGGAATTAGGATTAGAGATTCCATGGAAATACCATGATTCCTCCCACAGTTAGGGATTCCACTAATTTATTTCAAAAGTTGGAGCAAGGTGGGAGATTAATTTAACTTTAGGGAATTGAGATTAGTCCAAAATATTTTTGCATTTCAAATATGCAATGTCGTGCCGTAACAAACCTGTAGTAATTTGACGACGCGGCCATGTCCGAATACTCTGTGTACCGATCTGAACTTCTGGGGTTCGCTCTGCGGAAAATATGGCGCGAGTACGCATTTATCTGAACATTTTTTTCTCTGGATCCTGCAACCACTGCATGCAGAGGTGTCTTCCTTCCAACCAGACTGATCGCTCATCTGCACAACAATTACACACCAAATCAGACATCTTCTCACACTACATCTCTTAGCTTCGAAATATGATATTATAATATTACGAGTAATTCAGCTTATTATTGCTTGCCTTGCCGCTAATATTTGTTGTCACGGTCCGTGCAGCAGATCTGGAAACCTGCGGATCCTGGACCTGAAAGGAGGAAGGCAAAGGCGATGATAAGCAGATGAGAAGAAGCGCGCTAAATATATGGGTCTGTCTTTGGGGATGGAGGTCTTTGACCTGACGACATTAAATGTATCTTCACGTACCTGACTAGTTTTGAATTTGAATGCATAAATTTAACCGGTTTTAAATTTGAAGGGGATATTTTTTGAGTAGGTCCTTGCATTTTGGAGTTTAGGTTTTTGGTTTTAAATTTGAAGGGGATATTTTTGAGTAGGTCCTTGCATTTTGGAGTTTAGGATTTTCGTTTTAAATTTGAAGGGGATATTTTTGAGTAGGTCCTTGCATTTTGGAGTTTAGTTTTTTGTGGAGTTATTGAAGCAAATCTGGTTCAAAAGCTATTAGATTATAGTTGTACTGATTAAGGTTTATGTTCGATTTTTATGATAAAAGATAAGTAAATAGTTTCATAATTTATATTTTTTTTTAACAAATCATATTGAATATTTTGGTGTATGAGTATTGAATATTTATGAGTTTTTAATCCATTAGTGTTTTTCAGGACACCATATAATTATTTATAAAATTTTGTTTAATATTTAATTAATTTTGATATCTTTTCCATATTATAATATAAAATTAAAATTAAATAATAATAAGATAAAAGTTATTTTATAAAATATATGTTGGTCATGAAGCTAAAAGTGTTGTGTAATAATTAAAATGTAATAATTAAAGATAATATATTTTTTTTCTCAATTACATAAATTTATTTTAATTAAGTTTTATTACTTAATTAATTATCATGTAATTACGCCCCAGAAAACTTTCTCATAAACTAAAATTAAATTATTACTAATTAAATTTATTTTAGATTGTTAAAATGGAAAATTGAATAAAGTCTTAGGTATGGATTCGTGATTTGTGACATCTACCTTTTCGAAGAAAGTTACGAGACTTTTATTCCAGTGAGGTTTGCTCTTATCCAAATTATAAATAAATTATTATAAATATTTTGTTTTTTAATCGTTTTTATATTTATTCTTTATTCAAGGCATGAAGTTCTATCTTTATTCTTTATTATATATATTAGTCTCAAATCAAATAAATATACAGTAAAGTTTTTCGAAATTGACCAATACGAATCTACATTCTCATTACGTGAATAACAAATTTCCTGTCTTGCCGTAGAGAGAAATCGAAAGAGAAGGAAGGCGCGGAGAATTTGAGGATGTCTGGATTTTGTCGCTATAGTAAAAAAGCACATATAATGCTTGTGCACATGTTGCATTGATCCAGAAAGTCAAAGTGTCTTGCTGTGCCAACCGTGGGCGGTGTGGCAATCCGAACCTGCCCCTCGGCTGCGCCGAATTGTTATGGAAATTCCAGGAGGAGAACAGACAGTGACGTGGCGGAATTATGACGTGCAGGGTCAATCTCGCTTGCAACTTGCAAGCTGTATTTTCGGAGAAAGCAATTGAAAGGAGCAGACTGGTCTGCAACCGGCCAGCTAGTAATAATGTACCCTTAAATTCGATGATAGTACACTGAAAACCAGAAGAAAAATCACGGACCCTTTAGTGGTATTGACGAGTCTCTCACTTAGTCAATTAAACTTTTGACATTTTGTGTTTTTAGGTTTAAAATTTGTCTAAATGATAAATGATTTTTTTCTAGAGTTTTTTTATATCACGTTACCTTTTTTTTTTTAATAATCGAAAATGTGAATATATATTATCTCAAAACATTAGGCTGGGGTCCAGCTAATCTACCAAATATGTATATGACAAAGTTTTGATACAAAATTTCGATAATGGACCTACCGTTCTTGTGGTTATACCTAGATACCTATATTTTCCCTTTATTAAAAAAGAATTCGTACCCATACATCGTCCATTTATAAATTCCGTTTTGGTTTTTTTATTAGAATATGTTATCTAAATGGTAAGTGTGGATAGATTTTATTGGAGTTGTTTTTAGTGTGTTTTTTGGAAGTTTTTGGTGGATTTTTTACCAGATTTCCGCACCAAAATCTCCAAAAAATCGCACTATAGATAACTCAATTTTATTACTTGATTCTTTTTTATAAATATTCTAGGTATACAAAGTCAATGATTTAAATAATTCTAAGAATTAAGAATTTAGTATATTTTCTTAACATTAATTTTTAATATTAATAATTTAAAATTACTGAATGGAGTTCGGATTTTCCACAGTGTTCATGTTTTGTAGTCGACGTTTCGAGTCTGAACCTAGACTCATCACAATTTGTCCTGATGATGAGTCTAGGTTCAGACTCTAAACCTCGACTACAAAACATGAACACTGTGGAAAATCCGAACTCATTCAGAATCCCACCACAGTAATCTGCAATCTAAAAAAAATTTAAAATTATTTTTCAAACAATAGTTATATAATTATAAATATTTATGTGGCCTAGACTACGTTTTAAAATTTTGGTTTGGAGTATTTCTTAAAACTTTCTGTTGGCTAAAAAGATTTTTTTAGATGTAACCACCCAAGACTTAGAGCATACTAACCACCAAGAGGTAATTTTAGGTGGTGTGGTTTTCTTGAATAACAATGATTGAGTCCCCCTGCATTCACTAATAGCAACGGTGATGGATATCCCCAACTATAGTTTAACCTAAGTTACAATAGATTTTCCATATATATATTATATATATATATATATATATATATATATATATATATATATATATATATATAATTCTTATTTT
>APFE030869991.1:0-22301 GCA_000404065.3 Pinus taeda | reverse complement strand
GATGCTTCGGCATGTATAAATATGTATTTTAACATTGAAAGGAACATAATGAAAAATCAAGCTGGTAGTCCCGGTTTTGGGATCCAGGGGAAAATATCTGTGCATATGTGTTTTTATGTGTTATGCTCTCGCATTGTTTATTTTTCTGTGATTTAGAATCCGTATGCAGGTAATTTCTATACGGGGTTAAAACCTACAAGATTCAGCCATCGGAGCAGTTCTTGGCCAAGAAGAAGACAAGAAACCCTACGCTATATATTACATTAGCAAAAATTTAACTCCTGCTAATTTGAATTACACAATAATAGAGAAAGAGTTTCTAGTTTTTATTTATGCTATTAACAAATTTAGACACTATATAACACGATACCCTGTAGTTCTATATATTGATCACTCTACTATCAAATATTTAGCTAATAAACCCATTACAAATGGAAGAGTGACACGTTGGTTACTATTTTTGCAGGAATTTGACATAACTATACAGGATCAACCAGGGAGGGAAAACCTTGTGGCAGATTTCATCTCCCGAGTGCCAAGAACAAATGATGCAATGGCAGTAGAAGACCAATTCCCAAATGAACACCTGTTTGTTGTGGCCATAAAAACACCATGGTATGCAAATGTGGTGAATTACTTAGTAGTGGGAAAACTGCCCAAACATCTGACACCCAGAGAAAGGAAATTAATAGTGCAGCGCAGCACTCGGTTCTCCTGGATCGGAGGATACATTTTTCACACAGGGGATGATATGCACATCCGCAATTTTATCAGGGAAGACGAAATTTATGATATCTTAAAAGCCTGCCACGATGGACCTTGTGGTGGACATTTTGCAGACCGCAGAACTGGACATAAAATTTTGCAAATGGGCTACTACCAGCCCACGATTTTTAAGGATGCTAAGAAATTTGTCCAGGCATATGATAGTTGCCAAAGGATGGGCCACCCTGGACAATCTGATGAGATGCCCCTGCATCCACAGCTGGTGATAAAACCCTTTGAGTGATGGGCGTTAGATTTCGTTGAGCCAATCAACCCACCATCCAATCAAAAATCATATATATTAGTTGCAACAAAATACGTGACTAAATGGGTGAAGGCAGTAGCATTACCAAGAGCAACAGAGGAAATAGTGATTAATTTTCTTTTTGAAATTTTTGTGCGATATGGCTTACCCAGAGAAGTAATTACTAATGGGGAGCCATAATTTGTAGGCCACAAGATCGTTGCTACACTGAAGAATCATCACATTATCCACAGAATTACCTCTCTGTATCACCCACAGGCGAACGGGCAGGTGGAGAGTACCAACAAAGTAATTGAAGCTATTTTAATGAAGACAGTCTCATTGAACAGACAAGACTGGGTGACTCGACTGCTAGAGGCCTTGTGGGCATATCGCACGACTTGGAGGAATACAACTGGATACTCTCCATACTAGCTAGTATTTGGTAAGGAACCCATTTTCCCCATAGAATTTGAGATACAAATACTAAGGATAGCCCAAGAAGTAGGACTGGATTTAATTGAAGCCCAGATTAACAGACTACAAAAAATAAATGAATTAGATGAAATTCATCTATTAGCTCTACAGCATACTACACTCATTCAACAACAAAGAGCCAAATGGCATGATTCCTTGATTAAGAAAAAGACATTTCATGAGGGCGACTAGGCACTTCTTTACGATTCCAAGTTTCAAGACTTCCTTGGTAAACTACAGACTAGGTGGTTAGTCCCCTATGAAATAAAGGAAGTACATGACAATGGCACTCTTACCGTTATCACCCCAAGAAACTCTCCTAGTTTGTATATCAAAGATGCTCGGGAACATTACAAACTCAACAAAATGTTGGAAATGGATGAATGGAAGGAATAATGCATATTCAAGCCAAATAACCACTTCTACTACGCTTAACCCTAGACATGGGTGAACACCCCAAGACTATAAGGCTTTAAACCACCAAGGTTAGTCCCCTACGAAATAAAGGAAGTACATGACAATGGCACTCTTACTGTTATCACCCCAAGAAACTCTCCTAGGTTGTATATAAAAGATGCTCGGGAACATTACAAACTCAACAAAATGTTGGAAATGGATGAATGGAAGGAATAATGCATATTCAAGCTAGATAACCACTTCTACTATGCTTAACCCTAAACATGGGTGAACACCCCTAGACTATAAGGCTTTAAACCACCAATTACTCACAGTTTGAGGAATAGGTGAATATGGAGAATACTGACTACAGCAGCAGATGCACAGGACCATGTGATGGCCAGCTACAACCAGTTAAGAGGTCTGTAAATCTATTTCCTAATGCACATACAGGATGACAGCTCTCTGGCACTAAGAAAACAGAAACCTGCACAGCAAATTCAATGATACATACTAGATTCTAACACAGAGGTGGGATGACAACCCCTCTAATGCTAAACATCAAGAGCACATGAAAATACATAACAGGCACAGCCTGGAACAGAGAAGAAGTGGAAAGCGATCAATTAACAACAAAAGAAGCTTGTATTAGCTAAAAATGAAGACCACATGTTGCAGGTATCACAGTAGTTACAGTCTCCAGAAGTTGAACCTTACATCAAAACTAAAACAATCAACCATCATCCCAAACTACATCTGTCTTCTGGGTATATATAGAGTTTGTTTACAAAATGATCTGCTATCCTATGTGTGGAGGGGTCATAATGGACCACCAACCACATTAACTATCTGATAAAAATCTCTGCTACAATCTATTGCTTGAATGAATACATTTGACATTTTCTGGTACTTGGTTGTCCTTCCTGAGCAGGTAGAATGTCCTATGAAAGAATGATCCATAACTAATTAATGTTGTGAACTGTTCAAGGAATGTCCTTTTGTTCTTTGGCCAAATGTTCTTGAATGCAATCGTTGGGGAAATAACTGTGCCAAGTTCAGGTAGCTAGCATCTTCTTCCTTTGGGAGAAAAGAATGGCGGTGGACGTGAATGGGCGGAGGAATAAAATCGGCCGTTGGATGAAACAGATGAACGACGGAGATCAAATTCTAGTGGGTATTGGGAGAATAGGTGGATGGAGAAACGTAGGTCATCAGATCGCGGTCGAACAGATCCGATGGCGATTGGGCGTGAGAGAAGGGCAAAAGTTAATAGGTGGAGAAGGGCAGTTTTACTATCGGGCGGTATTCCCTGCACTACCTACAGGAGGTGAGTGGTTTACGTACACGGGGAAGCGATGGAATAAAAAGGCGACACGTGGTGGATGTGACAGGCGGGCAACCGCTTTCCCTGCAGGTTAATGAGCGTGCATGTCTCGGCAGCGGGGGAAGCGTATGTCGTAGGATAATGCGACGGACGATCAGACGGTGGAGGTTAAATGCACGAGTTTATGACTGATGTGACAGGGGAGGACTTGGTGGTTAGTGCCTTTTTACATATGCGCGGCTATATGGGCTTTAACCTTAGCACCTGGGGGCTAAACAAAAATGGGTTTTCGCCAAATTTTGGAGTAAAACAGGGATGACAAGGGTTACGGAGTTATAAGGAAAATTAAGGAAAAGATGAAACAACTATTGCGAGCTCCTTGTAAGCGTAATCAGCACTGTCATACCTGCTTTTCTATCCATCGAATGTTGCAGAATATAGCAGAGCTAACACTGGCTCCTTCTGGGGATGAGATCCTCCCTGTGAGGTCTCAAGAACCTGCAGATCAATGCCTTCATACAAAACCAGCTCAAAACATTTTCCTAGTATTCCATTGGGCATGGAGTCTGACTGAACCTACACTAAAACTGATAAAAATAAAATATTTACAATTTTAAGGCCAAGAGACCTTAAATCACATAAATTTTCAGAAAACTCCCATTCACTGGGCCATCAAAAACTGCTTCTCCTCCCATGCTTTGCAGTAGGAAGGTATTGTTCCCTTGGATTTGAGAAATGACAAAAGGTCTTGTCCAGAAAGAATCAAACTTCCCATGGTTGCCTCTCTTCTCTTTCAGAGCATCCTATTTTAGAACCAAGTCTCCAACCTGAAAATTATTTGCCTTTGTCTTTTTTTCAAAAGCTTCCTTGATCTTTTTCTGATGTGCTACAGCTTTTTCAACCAGTTGTTCTCTAATTTGATGTACCTCTGCTAAATCAGTGATTCTTCGTGCCATGTCTTCTTCCTCATTCTGCTCTGATTGCAGGAACTTTTCCACAGGGAGAGTGAGTTGAACTAGAAATACTGCCTCTGTGCCATACACCAGCTTGAACGGAGAATTCCCTGTGGATCTCTTAATGGTCACTCTGTCAACCCAAAGTGCATATTTGAGCTTGGAATCTCAATTCTTCTTGTTATCATCCAACAGCTTCTTCATTATCCTTATCAAACTCTTGTTGGAAGATTCTGCTAGACCATTACCTTGAATCACACATTTCCACCAACTCTCTTGCCCTAAAGGCTGCTGCATTATCTGTGATTAATTTATGTGGACAACCAAATCTGTTAAAGATATATTTTGTTAAAAACTTCATGACCGCATTATGATCAGCCTTTCTGGTAGGGATTGCTTCAATCCACTTAGTGAAATAGTCAGTGGCTACTAATATCCATTTGTGTTGTCCACTGGAATGTGGATTTATTTCTCCGATGAAATCCAGGCCCCACTGCTGAAAAGGTCCTTTTGCAAATATTGGTTTTAAGGGCAGGGACTCCAACTGTTGTTTCCCTTCAAATCTTTGGCAGCTGTCACAAGATTTAACAAATGAAAATACATCAGAAAATAAGGAGGGCTAGTAATATCCAGCTCTGAGGATCTTATGAGTTGTAGTCTTCCAATAATGGTGTCCTCCACACATGCTGGAATGAAATTACTGCATGACTTCTATTGACTATTTTTTGTCCAGACACCTCAAAAGCACTCCCGGTGGATCTCTCCAATAGAGCAGATTTTCATTAATGCAATATTTAGTTGCCCTAAGCTTGATAGTTCTGGCTTGACTTGTGCTTAGGCCTGGAGGGATTTCTAGCTTTAGCAAGAATTTAATTATTGCAGAATACCAATCACAAGAAGCTAGATTTTCGGCCACTGATTGCTTTCTATCCAGTTCAACTGTTATTTATGTTTTACCATTTTCTAAATTCAAGCACATGAGGTTTATGTCCAATGTTTTGCAATTTTCTTCAGTTAACAATCTAGCAAGACCCTAACCTCTGACAAGCTTGGTGGGCTTCAGTTCTATATTAAATTCAATCAACTTTGCAATCCATTTAGCCCTTCTTCCATCAACATCAGGTTGTGTTACGACATCTTTTATTGCAGGAGATGGCACATATGCAGTTATCTTGGAATGCAGAATGTAAACTCTGAAAGCTTTTAAAGATTTGATAAGAGCATATGCTTGTTTTTCAATAATGTCATACCTTAGTTCAGCATCGCTTAAATTTTTGCTAAAAAATGTCACTAGATGTTCTGAACCTTCTTTATCTGCCTGCAACAATACTGTTGCAATGGTATCTTCAGAGGCAAATGAGAATACATGGAACTCCTTGCTATAATTTGGACTTATTAATGTGGGAGCTTCCATTATAGCCTTCTTGATGGAATCAAATGATTTTCTTGCTGCATCAGTCCATCTTACCTCTGACCCTTTTCTCAACATGGAGGTAATATGCTTCACTAGTTCCGCAAAATTTGGTATAAACCTCCTCACAAAATTAATTTTGCCCAAAAAGGATTGGATATCCTTCTTCGATCTCGAGACAGAAAAAGTCTGAATGGCCTTTACCCTTTCTGGGTCAATTCGGACACCTGCAGCAGAAACAATATGTCCTAACAGCTTGCCTTCTTCTAAAGCAAATTGTGATTTTTTAGGATTGACTGAAATCCCAAACCTTCTGCACTTCAGGAACACTTTCTTCAAATGTTGTAAATGACTTTGATGGGTAATGGAGTATACTATTATGTCATCAAGGTAGATAAGGACAAATCTGTCCTTCTCTCCTACGAATGTTATATCCATAGCTCTCTGAAATGTGGCTCCAACATTCATCAATCCAAAAGGCATCTTGGCATACATAAAAGTGCCCCAAGGAGTGGTGAATGCAGTCTTCTCTTGGTCATCTGGGTGTAGAGAAATCTGATTAAACCCTGAAAATCCATCTATGAAAGACATCACTTTGGCTCCTGAGACTTTTTGCAGCAAATTCTCCATCTTGGGTAGAGGATAATTGTCTTTATTTGAGCACTTGTTTAAGTTTCCGAAATCAACACAAAATCTGATTTCTCCACTTTTCTTCCTCACCACCACCAAGTTGGCTACCCATTTTGAATATCTCAGAGGAACAGTAATTTTGGCAGCTAGCAGTTTTTTGATTTCCTTTTCTATGAGAGGAAGGAGCATAGGATTTATTGGTC
The DNA here is from genome assembly GCA_000404065.3 of Pinus taeda. Classification (NCBI taxonomy): domain Eukaryota; kingdom Viridiplantae; phylum Streptophyta; class Pinopsida; order Pinales; family Pinaceae; genus Pinus; species Pinus taeda. Next base: position 15,898 of record APFE030869991.1, on the reverse strand, counting down.
TCAGCTTCTGCTTGAAATGAATGGTATCTTTTTCCAAAGGGATTTTATGTTAGATGATATTCCTATCGTAAGTTTTGAGATCACTATACTCCCAGGCAAACACATCAACAAATTACTTCATTAAATTGCAGTATTCAGTACTTTGGTCAGCAGACAGATGAGTGGACAGATTTATGTATCTAGGCTGACCTGAACTTCCTATATCATGCTTACAGACTGCAGATTGATCTTCTTTTTGGGCAGCCTTGTAAGGCACATCATTCTAGTCAAACAGTCTTTCTAAAGGAATTAGACCCTTAGGTATATGATTGTTGGGTAGTTGGACAATGTTATCTTTGCCAATTTTATTTCTAAGCTAGGCTTTTGGATTTTCTACCAAGGCTTCATTCTCTTGGTCAATTTGCATTTCAGAAAATTCATCAATGACTTGAAGAAACCTATTCAATTCATCATCATCTTCAAACACTTTCCAATGGTGGACATTATTAGGCAAGGATGGTCTATACTTCATTTCGACTTCATAAACCAGTCTGGGAGGCATGGGATGGATAAACATGCTAGCAGACACAGCAAGGAAATCAGCAAGCTGATTCTCGGCTCTAGGGATATATGAAATATAGAAATTATCAAAGGAATCTTTGAGTCTCCATACCTCATCTTTGTATGCTTTCAGCCTTGGGTGCTTCGCTTGCAATGTCATGTTCACTTGTTAAATGATCAAATCAGCGTCTCCAAACACCTTTATGTTTCTAATTCCTCTGTCTTTAGCTACATTCAAGCCCAATATCAGAGCCTCATACTTTGCTATGTTGTTTGTGACCTGAAAGGCCAGCTTAAAAGACAGCTATGTGCCTTCTTATTGTGGAGATATTAGCACCACCCCTGCCCCTGCAATCTCCCTGGAACACGCTTCATCAAAGAACATCTCCCAAACCTGACTTCCTTGCTCTTCTTCGTCCTGAATTGTTGGTTTCCTAATCTGCATTGAGGCCTTCTGAGATTGTTCTATTTGGAGTATACATGCTCCAAAATCAGTGTCCACAGCATAAATGGAATGATTGGAAGGATTCTTCTCATCACTAATGATGTATGCCAGGTGTGCTTCTCTGTATAATCTCCTGCATTCTCCTCCAAAAACTGGGACAGTGGCATAAGATAGATCATTCTATAATGTCCCACCTAGTCTCTTAATCCATCCTCTGGAAAATAGCATGCCAAACTTAGGAGGGACATCTACTACCACAATATCCATCAACATGTTCTTCATAGGCAGCTGGGTTAGGGTAATGGCTAAATCTCTTATCAGTCCCAAGCATTTTACATTCCTTGAATCAAAAGAAAATAAATCATGATACGGTCTAGTGATATCAAGGCCTAACTCTTCCATGACAGCTTTTGGCATTAGATTGTGGCTAGCCCCTGCGTCTAGCAGGCAATTGTGGAGGATTTTATAATGAATGGTCAAGGAGACATAAAAAGATGGAGAATTATCATCAGCAGGTTCGGTCATTGGGCTCAGAAAAACTATAGGTTTGTCATTTTGCAAATTGACAAAGTCAGTGGGGTTTTGTCTGGCTTTCAATTCAAGAGCTTCAAGGATAGGCTTTCTAAACACTTCACTCTTTACAAGTTCTAATAGAGGCATGGATATTTTCAATTTCTGAACTTCTGCTTCAAACCTGAAAGGGGAAGGTGGCTTGTCAAGACCTCTTACCTCTTGAACTGGTGCTTTGAGGATGACTAGATCAGCTGCTGGTCTCTTCTGTCTGGTATTCTGTGACTCTGTTTGAACAGCAGCTCTTTGGGCAGGATTCTCCCTAACATTATTTGCATTTGACCTCAGATTGTATCTTTGTTGTTCACCGGTCTGCAGAACAGTCTCTTTGTCCCACCTTTTACTGTCTTGTTCCTACAGCAAAGAGTCCTCATATTCAGTCAATGTGAAAAAGGCAGCACTGCCTTTATCTTCCATGCAATGTATTTCATCCTCATCTTCAATCTGTTCCTCTTCCATGACTACATTTTGAAAAGGATCTTTAACTTTGTGTTCTTCATTTTGTTCTTTACCCCTCTGTACTATTTGTAATTGCTTATTTTCTCTTCTGTAAGGATTTGAGTTTCTTGGAGCAAATGCATTATGCTGCCTTGTTTTCCCTGTATTATGTTCAATCTTCAGCTTAGATATCTCAGCAGCCAATGACTCTATCATTCTAGTCATTTTATCTAATTTGGGCTCTGCAAATGAGGCAGAGGAAGAAGAAGCCTCACCTCTCTGCCTTCTTCTGTCAGTATGACTTTTGAGTTTTTCTACAGCCATAATATTAGATTCTACCTCTAGGGCTACATCTTGCATGTCAGCTAGAGTAGCACATCTTCTTTCTCTCAACAACAAGCAAAAATCAGAGTCAAAAGCATTGGCATAAGTGAGTTTGGCTGAAGTGGGAGTTGGCTTTACCTCAGCTGGTATTTTACTATACATCCTATTAAATATTTTATTAAAATCAAGCAAATATTCCCCATTTTCTCTCTTTAAGTTACCAAACTCAATATGGTAATATAGCAAGTCCTTCTTATCTCCCCATTGCTTCAAAAATGCTTCATCTAATGCTTCAATATCAGCAATAGAACTAGGGGTCAATTCTTTGAACCACTTTTTGGCCTCTCCATCAAGGCTCTGGAAAAAAACTCTCATCCACACATCATTTTCACTAATGTCTAAGTTATCAGCATAACTGTAAAAAGCTTCAAGGTGTTCTTCAGTTGTTACCCCATCTGTACCAGTAAACTTAGGCATATATTTTTGGTACTCTCTAGTAGGCATGGCATTCAAAGGAACAGGCAAGACCAAGGGTCCATACCTAGCAGCTACTATTCTTTCCATCTTCGTAGGTGCTTGCTGGCCTGCCATGACTGGGGTATGTGGAATGCTACTGGTAGATTGAATAGTGGGAAACAATGAAATGGATGGCAGAGACAAGGGAATATGATGGATTGTATAGGATGCAATCTTTGGACTGAGATCCAAAGGAGAACTAAATGAACAAAGAGTCATATGAACCTCTGCAGGTGATTCTTCACTAGCAGTACAAGGCTCCAATTCTTCAAATTGTCTATTTTCAACTATAACCTCCTCTTGCATAGATACATAAGATTTCTTAGGCTTACCTGATCCTGATGCTCTTTTCTACGAAGTTTTCTTCTACTTAACAATCTTCTCAGGGTCAGGCACTGGTTCAGCTGGTGATTTCAAAGGATTTCTTCAAGTGTGTCTCACGAACTGAGCCAGAACTGAAATGTGGAGTCGCCACCAGGTAGGTCCTCCAGTAGAATCACCAGATAGATGATTACAACTAAAAATGTGCCCAGACCTTGTCTATCATCAAAGCTTGGAACTGTGTTGTCCCCCAGGGAAGCTGAGCTTCAATCTCCTCTCCCAGGCAACAGTGCCAATTAATGTTATCACCCCAAGAAACTCTCCTAGGTTGTATATCAAAGATGCTTGGGAACATTATAAACTCAACAAAATGTTGGAAATGGATGAATGGAAGGAATGATACATATTCAAGCTAGATAACCACTTCTACTACGCTTGACCCCAGACATGGGTGAACAACCCCAGACTACAAGGCTTTAAACCACCAATTACTCATTGTTTGAGGAATAGGTGAATATGGAGAATACTGACTACAGCAGTAGATGCACAAGACCATGTGATGGTCGGCTGCAACCAGTTAAGAGGTCTGTAAATCTATTTCCTAATGCACATACAGGATTACAACTCTTTGGCACTAAGAAAACAGAAACCTGCACAGCAAATTCAATGATACATACTAGATTCTAACACAAAGGTGGGATGACAACCCCTCTAATGCTAAACATCAAGAGCACATGAAAATACATAACAGGCATAGCCTGGAACAAAGAAGAAGTGGAAAGTGAGAAATTAACGGCAAAAGAAGCTTGTATTAGCTGAAAATGAAGACCAGACGTTGCAGGTATCACAATAGTTACAGTCTCTAGAAGTTGAACCTTACATCAAAACCGAAACCATCAACCATCATCCCAGACTGCATCTGTCTTCTGGGTATATATAGAGTTTGTTTACAAAATGATCTGCTATCCTATGCATGGAGGGGTCACAATGGACCACCAACCACATTACTATCTGATAAAAATCTTTGCTACAATCAGCTACTTGAATGAATACATTTGACATTTTCTGGTACTTGGTTGTCCTTCCTGAGCAGGTAGAATCTCCTATGAAAGAATGATCCATAACTAATTAATGTTGTGAACTACTCGAGGAATGTCCTTTTGTGCTTCGGCCATAATGTTCTTGAATGCAGTCGTTGGGGAAATAACTGCGCCGAGTTCAGGTAGCTGGCATCTTCTTCCTTCGGGAGCAAAGAATGGTTGTGGACGTGAATGGGTAGAGGAATAAAATCAGTCGTTGGATGAAAAATATGAATGGCGAAGATCAACTTACAGTGGGTATCAGGAGAACAGGTGGATGGAGAAACGTAGGCCGTCGGATCGTGGTTCGACAGATCCGACGGCGATCGAGCGTGAGAGAAGGGCGGAAGTTAACAGGCGGAGAAGGATGGTTTTACTATCGGGCGGTATTCCCTGCACTGCCTACGGGAGGTGAGTGGTTTATGTACACAGGGAAGCGATGGAATGAAAAGGCGACACGTGGTGGATGTGACGAGCGGGCAACCGCTTTCCCCACGGGTTAATGAGCGTGCATGTCTCGGCAGCGGGGGAAGCGTATGTCGTAGGATCATGTGACAGACGATCAGACGGTCAAGGTTAAATGCACGAGTTTATGACTGATGTAACAGGGGAGGACTTGGCGGGTAGCGCCTTTTTGCATATGCGCGGCTATATGGGCTTTAACCTTGGCACCTGGGGGCTAAACAAAAATGGGTTTTCGCCGAATTTTGGAGTAAAATAGGGATGACAGGGGTTACAGAGTTATAAGGAAAATGAAGGAAAAGATGAAACAACTGCTACGAGCTCCTTCGGAACAGCAGTTTTTTGTTTTTGTTGTTCCCACTTCGAAACAACGCTTTTTCATTTTTGTTGTTCCCACTTTGAAACAGCACTTTGTTTTTGTTGTTCCCACTTCGGAACAACACTTTTTCGTTTTTGTTATTCCCACTTCGAAACAGCACTTTTTTGTTTTTGTTGTTCCCACTTCGGAACAGCACATTTTTTTTGTTGTTCCCACTTCGGAACAGCACTTTTTTGTTTTTGTTGTTCCCAATTCAGAACATCACTTTTTGTTTTTGTTGTTCCCACTTCAGAACAACACTTTTTCGTTTTTGTTGTTCCCACTTCGGAACAGCACTTTTTGTTTTTGTTGTTCCCACTTTGGAACAGCACTTTTTCGTTTTTGTTGTTCCCACTTCGAAACAACGTTTTTCATTTTTGTTGTTCCCACTTCGGAATAGCGCTTTTCATTTTTGTTGTTCCCACTTCAGAACATCGCTTTTTGTTTTTGTTGTTCCCACTTCGGAACAACGCTTTTTGTTTTTGTTGTTCCCACTTCGAAACAACGCTTTTTGTTTTTGTTGTTCCCACTTCAGAACAGCACTTTTTGTTTTTGTTGTTCCCACTTTGGAACAGCGCTTTTTTTTTTTTCTATTCCCACTTCAGAACAGCACTTTTTCATTTTTTATGTTCCCACCTCGAAACAACACTTTTCGTTTTTGTTGTTCCCACTTCGGAACAGCACTTTTTCATTTTTGTTGTTCCCACTTTGGAACAACACTTTTTTGCTTTTGTTGTTCCCACTTTGGAACAACATTTTTCGTTTTTGTTGTTCCCACTTTGGAACAGCACTTTTTGCGTGTTTGTCGTTCGAACTTTGGAACAGCATTTTTTGTTGTTTACTGTTCAAACAACACCTTTTTCTTTTAGCATGTTTTGTTGTTCTCACTTTTGAACAGCTGTTGTTCCATCTTTGGAACAGCATTTTTCCTTCTTGAAGTCATTTGTTTTCTAAACAACACCCTTTTCCTTGCATTATTGTGATGTTGAACAGCACTTGCAGGATTATTCCTAGCTCATCTCAGCGCCATTTTTCTGATTCCCTTTCATGGCATGAATTACAATACTTTTATGAGGATAAGAAATATGGATTCTATTGAAGTAGGTGAATACCCTTAACGTTATGATCTTTAACAAGACATCTTCTTAATGATAGATTTATTTTTTTTAAAGGAGGGACACAATTATTTATATATTACTTTACTGTATCGATTTCTGTTGTATATGATACTGATTGAGCATCTTTACCATGTTGGTTCCACCCCTCCTGGTTATAATCCTCTTTGTCTATTATAAGTGAGATTATGGGTATATTTTTTTCTATTTACATGTTCAACTTCTTCCACCATCCCTGCTGTTAAGGAGTACTGAGCCTGTCTCTATTTATTATAAAAATGTGTAATAACAACAAAATTTAGCCTACATATAGAGGATAAGGGGTCTCATTAAGAGCCAGCCTACCATGTTCATAAGGATGTAGTAATGTGACATTCCCACTATGGCCACCACACCAAGGTTATGATCTATTGGATGGCTAAAATATCCTTGAAACAAGAGGCCTCATCACGAGCTAGCCTGATCACTTTTGCTACTTTCCAGTGAATAGCAGTGTGGTCATCTAGTTACCATGCCAGCACACTGATCTCTTCTATAGAGACAACAATGGAATTCTCCAACTATAAATTGAGGATCCTAGCTCATATGGGTTAAAAAGCAACTCTGTCAAGGTAATGGATGCCTGCTGGCAACAGAAGCTCTGCTTATGGTATTTAAATTCTATTTTCAACATCAATAATTATTACGATGCCCTCTTCTTACTTTTCTTTTTATCAGAGAAATCATTTCCCTAGTTTCTCCCTACCTTGAACCTTTATGCATGAGTTCATTTTTTTAATCAATCATATCATTTTCAGCTGGAATATCGCCAGCAAAGCATCTTTTTCTTGCATATTGTTGTCATTTTTCCTTACCACATAACCTATCATCAACCAAAGCATCTTGTCTCTTATCAATACCATCATTACACACCTCGCCTTCATTATATCCATACATTTTACAGTCCTTTCATTAATATAGGTACTCTATCTCATTTACTGTCGTATCTTTCACCCTTGTACATTGCCATCAACACAACATTTCCCTGTCCATTCGATCGTAGGCGACCTCTCATCTTGAAGGAGGGAGGGGACCTCCATTACACTCGTGCATGCATTATAATTATTTTATTGGATTTCATAGGTTGATATGGTATTCTATGATCACACAGCATGTGGAAAAATAATAGTCCTCGAATTAATTAATTCTCATAGAAATATCGTTTAATATTGTAAAACTTAGCTGTTACAACTACTTGTTGTTCTATCTCTCTGTTGTTGTCTGTTGTTGTGTTTTCTCCACTGCACTAATCCTTTGCAATAGTAGGAAGAACTCAAGCATTATGGGTGGTAAGACAGTGCACTGAGAACCTTTAGTGCTGGAAGTCTCTAACAGAGCCAGGGAAATTCTGGTCCGCGCAGGGTGGATATCATATTTCACAAGATTTTAGCCCCCTAGTGAGGAAATCGCTATTGAGTTCCTACCACATCTACAGAATGGGAAATCCCTGGTGAGAGGTAGAAGAATCACAATATCAGACATTGTAATAGCTGAAGTATATGGGTTGCTGGAGGAAAGAACTATATGGCCAAAAAAACGTGTAATGTTGCAAGACGCAATGGACATTTTCAGAGATGCAGACGAGGAATTAACCAAGAAAGGCAAGGGCATACAACCATCTTCTCTAGCAGAACCATGGTGTAAGTTGGCAAGTGTTGTCCAGAGGTACATTTCCTGTGATGGACGACGAGACGTGGTAAGACCATGACAACTCAAATTTTTAGTTGTTTTAAAACTAAATCTCATTGTTAATTTTCCATCTTTCTTGAATTCATTGTTTCATGATACCGTCGATAGAATAAGATGGGCTAGGCACCCTGAAACCGTAGTTAGACACCATGGATTGATTAGACTAATTGTTAGCCATAACCTTGTTCAAGAAAACTTAACTTGGGATGGTCACATAGCGCCCCTAGAGATTAGTCAAAACCCTGTAATCCAAAATACTGCAATCTTGGAGATAATCCAGCAGAGCCCTATTCCGAAAAGGAAAAGGACTTGTTATCACTCAAGTTGTTCCCTGGCTCCAAGAGGGAATACGGCCGAGGTAACCACTAACCAATCTTTCAGCTGCAGACCCTAGCCAATCTGCAACCAGAGAGGGCTCTCTCTTTGTGATTTAGATTTGTTTGATTGTATATTAGGCTAGTTATGAGACACAAGTTTTGTTTGGTGTTTGGAAGATGACATTCAGTAGAACAAGGCAGTAAGTTGAGAGAAGTTCAGACCGTTGGGTTGATGGAGTCTAATGTAGTAAAATTCTGGTTACAGTTTCTTTGGCAATGGAAGATTGCAGAGCAGGATAGTTGAACATAGAACAATATTTCAAGTTGAAAGTAGGATGGAATGAAGTTAGGGAATGAAAGGCAATCAAGAATCTTTCATTATGTTAATGGAGGGAAATTGTGTAAACATTAACAGGGAGCAATTAAGAATTCCTTGCTGATTTTTAATGTGTAAGAACCAAAGAGACAAGAGAACTTAAGAATTCTTGCCTGTGATGGTCTTGTGGAAAACATAGAAAACTATAGGAACTGAACACAAAGTACAGACAGTAAATTCTGGGTTATCCTTTTTTCCTGTAACTTAGAACATGGTATTCATATGATAAATAAATTACAAATACAGTAAATCAAGAGTAAGGGAAACTTATTGATCCATGCATCAACACAAGAATTCTGCAACACATCCTTTAGCCATTGAATCCACAACCAGCAAATTCACCAACACAGCATCCAGTAATTTTATTTTAGAAGAGTTCTCAAAATTTACAGAGCAGGTCCAGAATGATATTCATCAGCCAACAATAATACATCTCTTTTGCAAATATTTATAGAAGTTTACAAAATATCCAGTAGGGAAATATCTGGACATAAATTTATCCATCTACTCTGGCAGAAGCAATAACTAATGTGGAAAAAATCGTGCAGTAATAACTGAGGAGATAAATATGTTGTACTGGCTGTGGTAGGTGTCTTGCTTGTTGTTGACTTTTTGACTCTGATAGTCAGTTGATGACCGCTTCCCTGATGTGTTGTCCTGTTGTGCTGTCTTTTTCCACCTGTGTCTGAGCCTATTTTATCTTTTGGCGCGAATCTTCTTCCTCAGCTGATTTGATTTCTCCAGATATCACCTTTTAATTTGTAACGCTAATAATTTTTACAAAAGGAGAGTTGAACTTATTTTGGTAAAACCTCCAGCATGCTCTGCCACGACTGGTTCGTTGGTAATTGATGCTTTCTCATTTTGATCAGTGTCTCATCAGCTTCAGTGTACCTGTAATAGTTTGGCTGGAAATCAAAAAGATGTGCCACCTCATGCTTAATGAAGAACAAACCTTCCAGTTTATCATACAAACTTTTCCCTGTGGGAGGGACTGTCTCTTCTGTGCTGCTTGATGATGTTGTAATCTGATTTTGCACATAGGTATTTAGCCTATGAGCATATTGTTCTTGCTTTAACAGCTTCCCACTGCTAGTAACCAAGCTAGGCAAACCTTTGCATTGTAACATTGAAAATTTATGTCTGAAGGCTTCTACATCTGCCTGCATTTCCTAGCATTTCCTTTCTACTGCCTGAACAAAATTTCCCATAGTTAGCACCTTCTTGACTCTTAAAATAGTCTCTGTCCTATTGTGAATGTCCAAAGATGCTAACTGTTCACTGGCATGAGTGTTCAAAAAGTGAATCATTTGATTGGCTTGCTCAGGGTTATTGGCCAATAATACTCTGGCTTTTTTAGTTTCATACTGAGCCAATCCTATCAACTCTATTTGATCAAAAATGGTTTGTATTGTTGTCCACTGATCAGCAATAGCTTGGTTGATTTTATCCCACAAAATAGTTTTTATTTCTGTCAGGGTTCTGTGGAGAGTGAGGTCCTTCTCCAAGGCCTTTATTTTGTTCTCTAGGGCCTTTACTTCCCTGGTCTTCTCTGCAACAGTCATCTTTGATTTGTCATAACTAACCTCAATTTTGGCTAGTTTTTCCTTACCATCTAGGTCTCCAAGGCTTTTATCTCTTTCATCGTTTCCTCCATGATTAAACTGGCCTCTTGTAATGCACTTGTTGTAGCTGCTGTTGAAGTTGAGGCACCTGCTGTTGAAGCTGGATCCAGGGGAGGTGCTGTTGTAGTGACTGCTGGAGGAGGAGCTGAGATGATTGGAGCTGTTTGGGATGGCCGAGAGGCCACCTCTGGCTGTTTCCCTTGTAGATCCTCTTCCAATGCTTTTTCTATGTCCAACAGTCTTTGGTTCATCCTCATGAGTAAGCTGACCACGTCCTCTTCTTCCTTTTGTTGTGCCACCTCTATAGTTTGAGGATGTATGGTAGCTGGCAGCTTCAATTGTCTTCTCAGAGCTGCTATGTCCTCCTCCTTTTTTGTTATTAAGGCTTCTGCGCCTTTGGGATCCTTGGGATCATGTCCCAACTCTATAATGATTTCTTCCAAGGAATTTATTCTCTTATCCTAGGCCAATGAGGAGGCTTTCTCCAGCTCTAATTGGGCAGAAGTGTTATACAATGAATTTTGTAATCTATGGGCCATTAGAGATTTATCTGCTAAGGTGAAGTACATCATTTCTCCAGCCTGTTTATGCAACTCAATCTGGTCTATTGGATGGATGTCTTTGGTAAGAACTTCCAGATTGGTTCTGATATAATCTGCAGCTGACTGTGGCTACTATACAGTGGGTCTAAAGTGACTAAGAGTCATCTTCCCTGCTTGCATGTCATAGGCTGCCATCAACCTTTGTTGATTTGTAGGAGCCATTCTTAACAATTAATTGTAAAGCTGAAACCTCACTGGTTCGTTTCTAGCTTTAATTTCAGTGAATGCTCTCTTGATATCTGAGCCCTGCTTGGTTTGCTTCTTGGAGGATGAAACCTCCACACCTAGCTATCTCTCTTGCTCCTGCTGAAAGGAGTTGGCTGATGTTTCCAAAATAGGAGGGATCTGCTGTTCAGAAGTTCCCTCACCCCTAATATTGCCTATGGTCTCTTCATTAAATTCCTCCTCGGAATAGGGGTTTAGCCTCTGTCTCTTTTCCCCTTGCTGATCTGTAGATGTCCCTGTGGGTGTGTCTTCATGTCTGTCCCTCTTTTTAGCTCTTTCTTCATTGTGAGGGGTTTGCAGTACAGGGATTTCAGCTGCCTTTATTTGGGTTGAAGGGCCTTGTTCTTGACCCTTTTCTTGATTTGTGGATCATTTTTCTGCCATTGTACTCTGTTGTTCTGAATGCTCATTTTCCTTGCCTTTCCCTGCAGGTGGAATGGCTTCTTTAGCCGGCTGTTGTGAAGATGTAGCAGCTGATGTGCTTGCTCCAATATGTTGAGGCTGTGTGAAGGGGACCTGTGCAAAATAATTCAGGTCAATTCTTTTCTCATATTCTTTCATTTCTTTTTCTAATCTTTCTCCTTCAGTAAGCTCTTCATCTAGTGTGCCCCCTACCCATTCTTGTCGATTAGCATATTGTTCAATGTGAGGGATTGGCTGGTGCACATATCCTGAAAGCATGTGTTTGACTCTTCTAAAGCTTATGAAATGTTCAGGGTCATATGGTGCCCAAATGAAGCTTTGTTTTAGCATGAGCACTTCGCTTAGCATCTTGTCTGCATCACTCCAGGCTTCTTCCCTTTTATTGAAAACAAAAGGACCCAATTGATGTCTAATTTTGAGTTGTGCCTTCTTATTTTTTCCATGGAAATGAGTCAAATCTGCACTACTGAATTGCCTGAAATATTCCAAGGCAAAAAGTCTCATGGGGACATATCTTAGCAGTTTATAGGGAGGCAACTCACAACCATAAATCCTGATCACTGTGTGGCTTTGGTAGAAGTACCAATCACCAATGTTGTAGCCCCTTGAAAGATATAAGATTCTTTGCATTTCATCAGTGAGCCTACTAGGAGGAGTCATCATCAACAGGCAAGTGGCTGGGTAGATGAACATATCAACAAACTCACAATATGTGTAGGGAGAGAAGCGGACTTCATGGAAAACTGAGGTCCAGAAGATAACAGATCTCCTCTCTCCTTTGGAGTCTTGTTTCTTGAGAGGAACTTTGAAACTATCAGGGTGATCGTACAGCAGCAGATGGTATATGTAAGAGGTATACTTAAATACTCTTTCTCTCTCCAACATCATGAATTTCTCATGTATTTTGTTTGCTATGAAGGTGGCATAGTCATACATGACAGCAGGGGGCTGTCCTGGAGTGAACATGGTCAATAGCACAAACACAGTTTCATCCACAAACTCACCGGTTTTGCATCCTAGAATGTAGGATATCATATCTACCAGGAGCCTGCCTGTTTCATTGAATCAGACTTGATGATAGGGTGGAGGATGATTGACCTGGCACTGTGGTTGCATGAACAACTGACCTACCCTTGATATTTCTGAACTAGAGAGCTTTGCACCCTTATCAAGCAGGATTTTCATTGTGGGAGGAACCAGATGCTAAGGTGGCTCAAAGTTCAGCATTTCATTTATGGATTGAGGAGTAATGTAGAACAGTACAGACCCATCTGGAGTGAGGATTGCTCTTTGTGTGCGGTCATAGTTTGCATGGCACAGATGAATGAAGTCACGCAGCACATTGGCTGATGGGAGGTAGTAGATGGGCATACTAGATTCCCAGATTCTCAGGACATCAGTGTTAGTTCTGTGATTGTTTCTGAATTGACACACAGTTTTGAGGTGAGACTTAAGGCCCATCATGTCCTTAATCTGGAAGTCTCTGTCTGCCAGAGGTAACCACTCTAAATCCATATGTGGTGCATTCAAAGGGGCAATGTTGAGAGCCACTGGAGCCTCCATACTTTAATTGACTGTGTCTTTGACTAGAATGTGTGTTTGTAGAACAGCAGAAAGGATCACTGTGCTTTAGGACTTTTCTCAGGATCTTGTGGACCGAATTTATCTTGTGGTGATCTTACAGGGCAGCATCCATAGTATAGAGGTAAATTATGCAAACTGCAATGGGGGAAAATGGACCAAACTGTAGGGATAGCCTCCCTTTCAAGCTGTTAGGTGAAAAAACTATTTGGGATAACGGGCAACAATAGTGGATTGGGTTTCTCAAGAAATTATAGAATAAGCTTGGAATTCTGAAGAAACAGGGGGAGAATTCTTCCTTGCTTGGTAATTTTACACAATTTTTAGTGGTAAAAAGGCGGGCTAGAATTGAAGTTTGAATCGGGCAATTTGCAGAGGTTTCTAGTAGAATTCGCAGGTTTTCTTCGATGACCAACGGTTTGATAGTGATTTTTCAGTGAAAGGGTGACATGCAATAATTCTTTCAGTTTAAATTTAGCTTGGCAGGCGATTTTACCAGAGAATTTGCTGAAAACAGGGTTGAAAGGCGACTGTGAGGTAAATACCTGGTTTGCGGGTTTCGATGTACGTTGAAGCTTGCAGGTGGAGCTGGACCAATAGAGTGTGAGGTTGACTTCGCAGGGTGATAAGCTATGCACCAATGGTAGCCAATTCGACGTAAAACCACATGCAAGGTTGCGTAGTCAACCAATTCGTAAATAAACAATAAAATTGGTTTTCCCATCTTTTTATACAATTCTGGACTTTTCGGGCCTTTTTGGCGCGTTTTGGGGATGATGTCAGCATGACGTTGGTTTGTCCAGTAGTGGAGTACGGAGGGTGACGTGGTCGCTGACATGGTTGCTGACTAGGAGGGTGACATCGCATACACGGTGGCGGGAGCAACAACGCGGGTGATGACGTAACGGCTGACGGGAGAGTGACGTGGGCGGAAGGACGGAAGGCGGTAAGCGGTTTCCATCAGACCGCCTTTGGTACGGGGACGGTTTCTGTCAGAGCCGGCCCGATGCAATCAGAATGCGCCGGGTGTCCCTGTGTACGACAGGAAAACCGCCGACTGTTGGGTACTAACGTCCTGTCGTCGTGGCGCGTCCGATATTGATAAGGACTGTCGGATCTGGGGAAGGTGATCTGACGGTGGATGGGAGGGTAAGTTATCAGAGGTTTAATAGAGCAGCGCGCATAATAACCTTGAATTTTTGTAAGGTTTTGGCGGGTTTAAGACTTTGGGTTATTTGGCAACTGCGAAGCGAACCCGATGCTTTAATTAACAAAAGGTTAATTAAATGGGTTTACTACGTGGGTAAGGTAGGGTATGGTTATTTGTTTGACCAGGGGTCTAACAAATCCCACTAGGACACATGGCGGGCTATCATTGGCCCCAGGTGGACCAATGGTTCCCAAGGACTTTTTGAATCATAGCCATATTAGGCGGGGATGGGATATACATAGCATTTTGGGGTTTTTTATTTTAATACATAATGTAGAAATTTTGAATAATTTAACACATATTCAACAGAGATTATCCTGATCATGTACTATTCCGGAAAACATACACAATACATAAGTTCCTCTACGTTGATCATCAATATAGCAGCATCAATAGGAATAAACATCAAGAGCATTCACACATTAACACAGTATGTATCCCGAGGAAAGCATCTCACTAAAAACCCCAACTATCTGTATATTAATGATTGAGTCATGTAACATTACACAGCATAATACTTCTCACAAGTATCTCCACCTCTGTTACACACAATACAGCTCAGATCTGAATCAATCACTGGCTCAAATCTCCTTCGCTGCTTGCCTGCCTTCGCTGCTCAATACCTGCTCAAGAACTGATGATAATTCCAAGGCAACCACGTATTTCCTTGGCTAAATCACGTGAGCACAAGCTACAATGTGGGCAAATACGTGAGCAAACTCATTGGCATACTCAATCCCTTGATTGTGCAAGATCTGATGCACAACTATAGTCACAACTGATAGCAATCTGATTCTCTAACACCTGTCCCTGCTGAACTGAACATGCACTGACATGCAACTGAGTTAACTGATGTATTCATTAGTTGTATTATGAGTTAATAACTTGTGAATTAATTAATAACTAATTCACCCAACTCATCTCTAGTCTATTTGCCAGTTAGACTAAATACAACCAGTTTAACAAAGCTAAAATGAACACAACTCCATCAACTGCACCTCCAGTCCACTAAACTCAACTCACTTGAGTTCTAACTGAAGTCCTGCATGCAAATATTAGTCATCCCATAGGTAACCACGTATTTCCTTCTGGGATCTGCATGTACCACATCCGTAGCTCATCCTGAAGTGCTCCAAGAGAATAAGAAAAAGTTTATAGTCTAAATATTATTATGAGCTAATAATATTTGACTGTTCTATATTTACACTGAGCAGTCACTCCATTGTGGTGTCACTCCGCTGTGGTCTAAAAATATAATTCCATCTATTTTTTCCAACTTGATCAATCATCCATAAACAACAACCTGCAATCCATAGACATGATCTATATGTCTAAAAATAGACATAGTCTAAAAATAGACTTGCGCCAAAAATAGCCTGCGGGCCCACTTAGTGAAGGCGACTCTTTTCACTAAGCTCCATCATCTTGTTGCAATCTCAACAGTCATCTGGATAAGATATGGTTTATCAGCAACCCCTATCCTGCCTCGGTGGTACTCGAATTTGCTCCTGGTGAGAGCCTTCGTCAGAATATCAGCATCCTGATCCTCCGTTGGAATGTACGAAGGTAACATGATCCTCCGCTGCACACAATCTCTGATATGATGGTACCTGATGTCAATATGTTTAGATCTATCATGAAAT